>JAADVQ010000005.1:0-136049 GCA_023335835.1 Elongisporangium senticosum | reverse complement strand
TACCCCTTTAAATACAGCATACTTTGTACATTGTACAGAGTTACTGTAAACCTACGCTTTCCTCTTACGCGCATACCTAGTGTATGCTGGTAACGGCTATCCCGTTACAGTCGTCAAGTGCGTGGAGCGCGAGCGTTGAAGCCTCGTGAGTGCGTAGCTGTGCATCAGTGCATAGGAAGTGGTGAGTGGGTGAGTGGATGCAGTGGAGGCGTGTAGGATCGCTCGGATATTGCGTGAGGACACAAGGGCACGAAGTCGAGAGGCATCTCGTCCTGTTCACGTTGGTGAGTGGCAGAGGACCCTAGAGGTGAAAGACCAGGAGACGTGAACCCCTTTACGGCAGGTGCCGCTGGTTGGAGACGCTGTATTCAGGATTTCCAGGCGAAGAGAAGTTTTACGGTCATAGCCTGTGCGCCAAGACCGTAGACATCCAAGTCCTAACGCTGTCTATTACACGTGTTTGCTCCCATCATCAGTACAGTGTGTGACCACCATTATTGTCCCTCCTGTGTTAGTTCAGTAAAAACAATTCTGCTATGTGTACCACATAAATATCACCAATTTTGACCAATCATCACAGTTGTTTATGATGGTGCACCAGTTAGAGAAGCGTCTGTCCTCTCCTGAGTAATCGTTATCTCTGGAATCGATCAATACAAATGCCAAGCGTGCGCATTTCCGAGATCTTTCCGAAGTTAACGACTACAGTACTCTGAGCTTTTACCGTTACGAGTGAATCCATCCAATCGAATGTTTGAGATAAACCATGGCAGCGCTTAGCTGTCGCGTCGCGTGACGCTCAATCGTACTTGATAATATAGGTTGCTACGGCCGGGTGAATACCAGCGTGCATTGTTGGTTGGAAATGCACGATCGCAACCACGCGCTGCTTGATCTCCGGCGTGATCTTGCTCACAAATTCGCTCGCCTTCAGCGTCTCCTGCATCTGTGCGACGCTCGTGGCTCCAAACAGGACGGTCGACACCCTTCGTATCGGCCATGCACCAAGCGATCGCAAACTGGGCCAAGCTGGTGCCAATTTCCTCTGCGATCTGAGCCAGCGCGACGATCTGAGGCTTTTTGGTGTCAAGGCCTGGCGCAAAGTAATTCTTATAGAAAGAGTCCGCAAAACGGGATCCCTCTGGAATGCCGGTGAGGTATTTGTCAGTGAGCATGCCACCACTCAGCGGCGAGTACGTCGTCAGGCCAAGCTTGTATTTCTGTTTTTGCAGCAGTAAAGCGTGAGAGCCTTCATCGGAGGTACCAGGATGACCAAGCAAACGTACTTTGTACAGATCGATGTAATCGTAGTCCACTCGTGAGCGCTCAAAGATGTGGTAGATGGGCTGCTCTACGATCTGTTCCTGAGCGAACGCAGAGCAAGAGAAGTATGAGTTTCAGGTACTTGCACACGGCAGGAGAGCATATACACCACGCGCACCGGTCCGATCAGACCGAGGCGATCGGCGATTTCGCAGGCTGCGAGATGGTGTCCGACGTCCAGTCACTTGTACCCCAATAGAAAGCCCAGCCTTGCTTGATCACGTAGTTCATGGTGCGCACAGTCTCGTCAATCGGCGTCTTGGCATCCGGGCGGTGACAGAAGATTACGTCGACGTAGTCCTGGCCGATGCGCTTGAGCGAGGCCTTGGTTCCCTCGATGATATGCTTTCGCGAGAGCCCCTGGCTGTTGGGAACAGCAGGCGTTCTAGGTCCGAAAAATATTTTCGTGCAGATCACAAGGTCTTGTCGTTCCCACACGCCTTCACAGAGGCCACGTTGAATGGCCTGGCCCATCATGGACTCGGCCAGACCAGAGCCGTACAGCTCGGCGTTGTCAAAGAAGTTGATCCCGTTGTTAAAGGCCTCCACCATGAGCGCGTAGGCCAAGTCCTGATCCACCTTGATACCGTCGAACGACATGCAGCCGAACGAGAGCGTGGACACAAGTAGACCCGAGTTGCCCAGATAGCGGTACTTGATATTCGTCGCAGTAGTGACCATGGTGGTGCTGGCGGTTGATTGCTGGCGTTTGAACTGCAAAATGATGAGTGACAACGTCCGTGCAGGGAGTGTGATGACCCCGTTTTAAGGGGGGAGTAATCATCCTCCAAACACGGTGGGCAGTAATCACCGAGCGCGGTCACTGAAATCACTGCGAGAGTCATTGAAGCAACTGGTCAAATACTCGTGGGCGCTGTAATAGTGTCTAATGTGTGCCGATGGTAAAAGACCGATCGCTGAATTCATGCTTCGTTATTAGAATGGGACACTCACATATGACTGGACTCTCAGAATCGACCGTTCGAATCGTTCTCTGCAAACGCCAGTCGAGATGCTGCTTCAGGACTTACGAATGAAACGCTGTGGTGCTGACTTGTCTACCATCGAATCCTGGGATCGGAAAGCTTTACAGCGAGAACTGGACACCGAGATTCCAGGCAATAAATGCGGACACGTCCGAGGCCTCAGCGATCGTCTTGCTCGTCGGCCGGCCTTCGCCGTGGCCAGCCTTGGTCTTAATCCGGATCACGAGAGGGTTCGGTTGCGTGGCCAGTTTGTACTGCAGCTCCGAGATGTACTTGAACGAGTGCAAAGGCACCACACGATCGTCGTGATCACCCGTCATGAGCAAAACGGCAGGGAAGCCGCTTGACGATAGGTGCTTGACCGTGTCACTGTCGGCGCTTGGAACGTTGTGCACGGGCGAATACTTGCGCAAGTACTGGAACTCCTCTTCCACGTCCGGGTCGCCGTAGTCCGAGCGCCAGGAGTGTCCGCCTGTGAACCTGTGGAACCGCAGCATGTCCAACACACCCACAGCGCTCACAGCGCAGCGGAAGAGGTCAGGCCGCTGGTTCACACTGGCCGCGACCAGCAGGCCGCCGTTCGAGCCGCCCTGAATAGCGATCTTGGCCGGGTTCGTGTACCCTTCCTGGATTAAAAACTCGGCCGCCGCCGCAAAATCGTCGAACACGTTCTGCTTTCTATCGAGAATGCCACCTTCGTGCCACTGCTTGCCGTACTCGCCGCCGCCACGAAGGTTGGGCAGTGCAAGCACACCGCCAAAGTGCTGCACAAACACGAGCTGCGCCACGTCGAACGCCGGCGTGAGCGATACGTTGAAGCCGCCGTAGCCCGAGAGATACGTCGGCAGCTGGCCATTCAACAGCAAATCCTTGTGCTTGACAATGAACATGGGCACTTTGGTGTCGTCCTTGGATGGGTAGAACACCTGCTTGGCCTCGTACAGACTGGCGTCAAAGCCCTTGATCTGGGTCTCACGGAAGAGCGTGCCCTTGGGAGCAACCAGTGAATTGCTCATATCGATGCGGTAGATCGAGCCGGGATGCAGGTATGATACGAATTTGTAGAAGAACTCAAAGTCGGAGCGTTTGCTGACAACACTGACCGTGCCGACACTTGGCAGCTCGATCTCGTACTGGAATTCGCCCTGCAGGCTGTACACATGCAGCACGTTGCGTACGTCCTTGAGAAGCTGCAGCACGAGCAAGCTTTGCGCTACCGGGTGGGCGTCCTGCAGCACGATATGGTCCTTCTGCTCGGGCACGACTTCCTCCCACATCGTCAATCCCAGGAATTTAAATGAGGCAAGATCCGTGCGCACGATACGTTTGCGTGGAGCGTCCAGATTGGTCTCGAAGTAGTACTGGTCGCCGTCGTTCATCACGTAGTGGAACGCAGCCTCCATTTCGTCCACGAGCTTGAGCACCGGGATGAACTGCGCGGCTCCGGTAGCTGCAGCCTTGCGGTATGCGTGGAATTCAGACAAATCGGCCATGTGGATCTTTTTGGCACTCGTGGAGCTATCGTGGAGCGTGATAATAAGGTACTTGCCGTCGCTTGACACTTGAGCTGTGACTGCGTAGTCTGGGTCGGCTGGGTAGGCGTACACAAGCGTGTCTTGCGCCTGAGGCGTGTTGATCTCATGGTACCAGAGCTGGTGGTTTCTGTTCGATGAGGTTTCCGTGTCACGTTTGGTGTCCTCGCTATCGTGAGCATCAGTCGAAAGGCTCTCCGGAGGCGGGTACCGCGAGTAGAAGAATCCTCTGCCGTCATGCATCCAGGCGATTCGGCTGTACTTGACCCACTCGACTGCATCGTCGAGCACGTGGCAGTCGTCTTACACAGCCATCACCTTGATGGTCATCCAGTCGGAGCCGCTGCGTGCAATACCATGGGCAAAATACAGCTTGTCATCGCCTTGCTTGACCGCAGAGAACGCGGTGGCCGCGAGTGCAGCCGTGCCGTCGGTCGAGAGCAGATTCGGGTCCAGCATCACGCGGGGCTCACTGGAAAGCGAGTCCTGGATGTACAGAACCGACTGGTTCTGCAGGCCGTCGTTCTTGGAGAAGATGTACTTGCCGCCGTGCTTGGCCGGACACGTGTACTTCTCGTAGTCGAACAGCTCCGTCATGCGCGCCTTGATCTCGCTCACGTACGGGATCTGCTGGAACAGCTCGTGCGTCGTGGTGTTCTGCGCCTGAACAAAAACCTTGGTCTCGTCGCTTTCCGGGTCTTCCAGCCAGCGGTACGGATCCGCGACTGCCACGCCGTGCAGCTCTTCGACGAAATCGCTGCGACGCACAGCCGGATACGTGAAGCTTGGAGCCATTACCGACGTAGAGAGAGGAGGGTGACTGGGATGTTTGTGTCAAATTGAAGACTGAGTTGGTGCACCAGCCTCGTCGACAGTTTTACTGACGCAAGAGCTGCACCCAAGGAGCGCGTGTGCACGCGTTGTTGTACAGTGCACCTGCTGGTCATCTGGGGATGGGAAGCTTGGACTGATCGTCTTGCTCGCCGGATCGATTACGGTCCAACTCGGTCGTTGATTGGCTACGTATTCGTGGTGGTGAGACCAGCCGGCCATGGCAACCCGGAATGATTGTATCGCTGAGTTGGAGCGGCTTTGTCGGCAAAGGCGACCTGCTGATGCCGAGTCAAAATAACTCATACAGCAGAAGGGTTGCTTCGTATGAAGAAGATCGTGCATTTGCAGAGGCGAAAGAAACGACGTCCAACGCCGTTTTGAAGGAGCGGAAACTGTCGTACAAACATTCTTGTGGGAATGTTTGCGTACGTCAGAATGATTGCACAGAGAACACCAGACTCGCAGCCAATCCACTTTCACAGACGAATCATTCGCGCAGAGCGCTGTTACCTTGAGCTACACATGCGCACATGATCCCATCCCTTGGCACACTGGGGAGAGTTCCGAGGCCAGTGGTTTCACAGGCTGCTATCCACGCTGAGGCGGGCGATCTCATTCCGCGATTTGCCTCATGGCGCTGAAGTCCGCGTCGTCCTCGCGATCATACGCGACATTCGAGGGTTCCCAACTAGCTCAGTCGAAACATCCTCAAGACGAAGCATGGTGCTGGTCGCGGCTCTTTCTGTGCTGGGTCACACCGCTCATGAACCTCGGCCAGACCAAGCAACTCGATCTCGAAGACGTTTGGCCCTTGCGTAACCAGCAACAAGCAGAGCCTGTCTCCATGCAGTTCGCCAGCCTCTTTGAGCGTAACAAGTCGATCACCAAGTCGTTCCTGCACAATTTCGGCCTTCGCTTCGCTCTCACAGGCGCAGCGTTTCTGCTCTCGATGCTGTGCAATCTTGTCGGCCCTATGGTGCTAGAGCACGTGATTTCAAGTCTCATGACTCACGCAGACCAGCTCTCGCTTGTCAACATCTCGTACTGGGTGCTCGCGCTCTTTCTCGCGCAGGTCGTGCAGACGCTTGCGGACTCGTACGCCAACTTTGAGACCGAGTTGATCGCCATCCAGCTCATCAGCGCGCTCAAGACGATGCTCTACCGCAAGTCGCTGCGTCTGAGTGCCGAATCACGGAAGCAAAAGTCTGTGGGCGAAATCACGACCATCTACACGTCCGATAGCGACTCCGTGCTCGCAGCGGCCTACTACGTGCACCAGGCTTGGCTCATCCCGATCCAGATCACGGTCGTCAGCATCATGCTCTACCGATTGCTTGGCGTGGCGGCCGTTGCCGGCATCGGCGTCATCTTGGTCACAATGTACCTGAACCAGATCGTCTCCCGCCGTATGTTCGCGCGCATGCTCGCGTACCGCTCGAGCATTGGTGAGCGCATGAAGAGGGTCACGGAAGCGTTCAAGGCCATCAGCATTGTGAAGTTCAGCTCCTGGGAAGACAAGTTCTTGGAGCGGATCGGCGAAGCGCGCACTATCGAGCTGCAAAACTTGCTCGCTAGAAATACATGAGCTGCGCCAGCCTCGTGCTGATGTGGGGAATGCCTGTATTCATCAGCATCGTGACGTTTGGCACGTTTTCGGTCATCTTGCACCATGACCTGACGCCCGCAATCGTGTTTACAAGCCTTGCGCTCTTCCAGCTGATCCAGATGCCCATGCGCATGGTCACCAGCATTTTCACGGTCCTTCTGCAGTCCAAAGTGGCAATGGATCGCATCGATTCGTTCATGGGAATGCCCGAGCTGGACTCTGAAAATGTTCTCACGATCGAGCATCCGTCAGCGCAAGGCTACATCAGCAAGAATGTGATCATCTCCGTTGAGAAGGGAGATTTTGGATGGGGCGACCATGATGATGCGTTGTTGCGTGACGTAAATCTTCAGGTGCGTACCGGCGATTTCGTGGTGCTGCACGGAAAAGTCGGCTGTGGCAAATCCTCATTATGCTCGGCGCTTCTGGGCGAAATGACCAAGCTCAAGGGAAAGGTCTTCGTCGGAGGCAGTGTGGCCTATTGCTCCCAGCAGCCTTGGATCCAGAATATGACGGTGCGAGAGAATATTCTCTTTGGTCGTCCGTATGAATTTCAGAAGTACCAAAAGGTGATCGATGCCTGTGCATTGACTGCTGATCTGGCATCTCTGCCGGCTGGAGACCAAACGGAGATTGGAGAGCGCGGCGTGAATGTATCCGGAGGCCAAAAGGCTCGAATCGCGCTGGCTCGTGCATGCTACAGCGATGCCAGCGTCTACATTCTGGACTCACCCCTCTCTGCTGTGGACGCGATCGTTCAAAACGAGATGTTCCAAAAGTGTTTGCTCGGATTGCTTCGTCATAAAACCATTTTGCTGGTCACCCATAGTCCTGAGATCATCACGTCCAAGCACATTACTGCGTCCATCATGATCAACGAAACCAATACGCTGGTGGAAACGCGATATGCTGAGAGCAGTGATGCAACATTTCAGTCTATTGTGTCTCCTCTGGTTGCGTATGAGTACTGCGCGAGGACGTTTGTTGACAAAGACGTCATTTTGGAGGAAACGACGTCGATATCGATGGAAAAGAAGCCTGAGATCAACTCGAATGACGACAAATCCATGGGCAAGCTTGTCGCGGATGAAGAGCGCTCCGAAGGTCGAGTTAGCAGCCACGTTTTCATCGCATACTACCACGCTGTCGGCGGCTTCTGGGTGGTCTTACTCATCGTGCTGTCGCAGGCTGTGTGGCAAGGCCTCCAGATCTCGAGTGATTTCTGGCTCAGTAATTGGGCCAGTGATAGCGTCGCGGACCAGAAAGCTGCCAGCAACACAGAGTTCCGTTTGGGTGTGTACTCAATCTTGGGTCTTGCATCTGCGTCGATGGTGGCGCTGCGAACGCTGATGATCACATTCTACGGCTTGCGAGCAGCGAAAAACCTCTTCGATCGAATGACCAAGGCACTCATGCACGCTCCGATGAAATTCTTTGACTCAAATCCGATCGGCCGCATTCTGACTCGATACGGTGGCGATATTTCGGCTGTGGATTCACAGCTCCCGTCCAGCTTCGGCTCCTTATTCGCACTTGTATTTTCTGTCGGATGTACGGTATCAACGGCTGGAATCGTGATCAAGTGGAAGGGCTTGTTGCTCATCCCAGTGATGTATCTCTACGCCAAGATCGGCCTCTTCTACATTGAGCCCGCGCGTGATATTCGGCGGCTTTCAAAGACCACCCAGGCGCCGATCTTGACTCATCCGTCCGAATCGATCGACGGCGGATCGATCGTGCGAGCGTTTGGCTCGCATCAGTTGCGTCGTTTCCACGCCATCAACAACGATCGACTAGACGAGAACAACAAGATCTGGTTTGCTCAACTGTGCGTCTCGCAATGGCTTTCGATCCGCATTCAGTTGATTGGCAGTGTTCTGCTTCTGGTCATCGCATCATCGCTCGTGCTTCTTCGTAATGAGCTGAGTGCAGCCGTGATCGGCTTGACCTTTTCTTACGGACTCAAGGTCTCGCAGAATCTTGAGTCGATTGTGCAGGTCATGATGCACATGGAAGCCGCAATGATCAGCCCCGAGCGCATTCAGGAATACATCGACATTCCCAGGAACCTCCACACAGGATTCCGAGCATGGATCCGGCTGCCCATCCAGCTTGGCCGTCTGCCGGTTCAATCTCGTTCGAGAAGGTCTGCTTTCGTTACAAGGAGAATGATCGTCTGGTGCTGAATGATGTGAATTTCTCCGTCCAAGGCGGTCAAAAGATCGGCATTGTGGGACGCACAGGTGCCGGCAAATCCAGCTTGACTATGGTGCTCTTTCGTATCAATGAACTTGCTTCGGGTCGAATTTCGATCGATGGCGTCGATACCGGCAGTATTGGCATCAAGACATTGCGAGAGAAGCTGTCGATCATTCCGCAGAACCCCATGCTCTTCAAGGGAACGCTGCGCCACTACTTGGATCCATTTAACGTGTTCACGGACGATGTGCTTTGGGAGTCTGTGCGAAAGGTGGGACTCAGTGATCGCATTGGCCAGGAAGAAAACAAGCTTGAGTGCGCCGTGGAAGAGAACGGAGAGAACTTCAGTGTTGGTGAGCGCCAGATGCTTTGCATGGCGCAAGCTTTGCTGCGTGATTCACGCATCGTGATCTTTGATGAGGCTACTGCAGCAATTGACCATGAGACTGACAAGGCGCTGCAGAAGGTTATCCGCACGGCGTTTGCTTCGTCTACTGTGCTCACAATTGCGCATCGTTTGGATACGGTTCTGGACTCAGACAAGATTCTGGTTCTGGACGGAGGACGAGTAGTTGAGTTCGCATCACCGAAGGAGCTCGTCGCGAAAGGAAGCGGCGCATTTTACGATTTGATGCAGGAAGGCGGATACATTGACACGTTCATGGCCAATGAATTCAGGAACTGACGATCGCTTCAATAACTTGCTGGCAACCCGTGAAAAATTGATTAAATCAATTTCACGGCGAACGCTTGACTTGAATATTGACTGCATGAACGGGCATCGTCGCAGCACGTCCGATTTTATCTGTTCGTCATACCATCCTGAGCATGAGAGATCTGTTTTGTTTTGATTGGGCTCGATGGCTCAATTATCTAGCGCACATATCGAAAATAAAAAAGAAATGTTAGCAGGTGGAATGTGGGTCTTGTATCAATTAGTCCAACGATTGCAACATGTACAATATATAACAGTCAAACAACATTCACGGACATACCGTTTCCACAATGTCATTTATGGTGCACGGTGCCTGTAGATCATCCCAGTACTATGCATGCGAGTCTCACGGACGTCCAACCAACGTCAGTAAATGGAGTACCACCCGTAACTTACTCGCGCTTGCATCATGATTTGTTATATTCCATTTTGATAATGACTAAGACACGGCCTGGGCTACGTCTGGCTCTAGCGCTTGAGATGAGGAAGTCACGGCCGCAGCAGGAGATTTGGTATAGGCGACTTCTTCAACTGGTCTTTAAAACACAAGCAGAAGTCAGTATCACAGAACACACAAGCAACAGAGTGCGCTTTGAACTCACAATTCCCATCGGATGGACGTCTCAAGCTGGCTCGCCAGAGTCGCCCAATACCTTGAGTCCGGGATCGCAAAGTCACTATCAATTCGCATGGAGATGATCGATCCGCCTTGGCTGGCCATGAATGGGCCAGAAACATCTACGATCTTGCGCACGAATCGCTCCAGCGCTTGGCTTCCTAACATTGTGCTGGTCTGCGTGCGCTTGGTGTCAAGCCAAAGAGGAGTACTGGGCCCAATCCGGAGCCGCAAGAAGAGACCCACACGAGTTGCCAGCTCGTACAGCTGTGTGAGGTTGGCTTCTGCAAAATTCCAATCCTTTGGCTTTGGCTCATGCAATCCCCAATCGAGGTCTAGCAGCATAGAAATCAGCAAGTCAGCTCTCCTATCCACAGAGGCCGTATGAAGAACTGGGACATCTCACCTAGCTGAATGTAATTCAGTCCGTCGTTCTTGGCCGTTCGCAGCTCATGCTCCCACACGGCCATCAAGCTATGGCCGAACGCGATCGAGCCACCGATCATCAAGCTCGCGCGACCGTCAATCACGAAGCCATGGTCTTGTTCATACTCCACTTGATAGCCATGTTGCCGCGCAGACGTGCCGATATCCGCATACGTCAGAAACCCCTTCGCAACAGACGCGACTGAATGCGCAACATCCGTGTCTCTGGCTGTGTGTGCGTTGGCTTGGGTTGGCTGCGGGCGGTGCATGAACAGCGGGTTCTCCGTACGGATCGACGGCTGCGTGATGGACACGAAGCTCACGACAAAGCCCACGACGACCAGACACACCAGATCCGAGCGCCGCAAGTGCCATCGTCTGCGAGGCTGCAATACATCGGGCGTCTTGCTTCCCAACAGCAGCGCGTCGTCGTCTGCGTCCTCTGCGTGCAGCAGCAGCGTTTGTCCGGCCTCCAGTTGCTCCGCCATGCGCCGAATCTTTTGGTTTCGCGTTTGTTCTCAGCTTTGGAGTGAGCGAATCAGTGTTATAAACATGCTCCTTCTTAACGGAGATCATCGGTTCGTAACATTCCAGCAGAATCAGATCGGATGCAAATGATTGATTACGCGCAGCTGGACGAATGCCAATGGCGGAGCATGCGCCGCAGCGTGGGCGCATGTCGCTGCCGACGCGTCTGATTCCACCGCTGGCGATTACGCCAGAGCTGCAGCTGCTGCTTCCAATGCTGGACCGCTTTGCGAGCTGATCGATGCAGCTGCTCGCGCTGGTGGTGCTCAATGAGCCGCGCAAACGTCCACTGGTCCGTGCCCACGCTCTCCCAATGCAGGAACCATTGCCGCAGCAGTCGCGCCCGGCGGGTTTCCAATGCGTCGCACAGCAGTAGATGATGGCAAGCCCGAATGCTGGCGCTCTTCTGCCATTCCACCAGAATACGCCGTAGTTTGCGTCGCGTCTGGAGATGACGCAAGCTGCGCAGCTGCCGCCTGAACACGGCGAATGCCTTCCACTGCGCAAAGTACGTGGCGTTGGCCGAACGAAAGTACTGCAGTCGAAAGGAATGCGCTTTGCCGCGCAAGTGCTTCATGTGCGCCACATAGGCTTGCAAAGCGACGAAGCATCGCCGAGTTTGAGTGGCATGCCGATGCTGCCGAGCGCGCTCCCGCATTCTATTGCGGTGTCGTATTTGCGCACTCCAGTCGGCCAACTGCGTCCAAAAGTTGAGCTGGTGCTTGAGTCTCCAATGCGCGCTTGCAATGGCTCTGTCTTGAGCTGATTGCTTGTGTTGAGTGAGCTGGAGTTTCAGTCGGTCTACAAATCTCTTTTGGCGAAGCGCGACCAGTCCTGCATTTGCCATTGCAGATCCAAGCAGCAGAGTCCGCTTCCGAAGCCATGTCATGAACAATCCGTTCCATACCCATCGCAGGCGATTTGTTTTCAGAAGAAACATTGAGTTCAAGCCTAGCATGCGCTTTCGCTTCCACCATGCAATTCGCTCTCGCCACATTCTAAAACATTTCCAACTGAAAAACCGGCGTCGAAAGCCCACAGCGAGCTGGATCGTCTTCTTTTCTTCACGCCGCTGCGAGATCCAGCACGCCCACTTGAGCCAACACTTTTCCAGCCGATTATGGTTCATGAAATGGGTCGCGCCTTGAAGCCGTTTGATCTGCATCTGCCTCATTGATACAAAGCGTTTCCACGATGCGAAGTGATTCATCAGGAAAAATGACTCTTGGAAGGACAGCATCTTGCGCATTTGCCTCAGTACGTGCACGCGTCTCTTCCAAGACAGCAACGCAGCGTGCACTAGCTTATTCGTGTATCGACGTATGGCTCGGTGTTTCATTTGCTTTAAGTGTCGAAAGCGAAGCCAGTCGCACAACGATTTCTGCAAATGACGTGAACGCCAAAACGCTTTGGCTCGATCATTTTCCTCACGAGAACGTCTTTGCAGAGCACAGAATCGCTTCCAAAACTCAAAGTAATCGGCTTGTCTGTTTGCGTGGAAAAGGCGGACAATTTTGCGATACCGATTCCGCCACTGGTGGTATGCAGACCAGATTTGAAAGCTAGAATGTAGTATGTTGTTCTTGTGGAATGCCACAGCTGATTTGCTGTTTAATCGCTCATCTTTCTTCGCCTGCGAAAACAACAACAGCATCTTCAGACTAGTTCCAAGATAGCGTCGCTGATGGAATGCAATGGCGTTGGTCATGCATGATTTCAAGTGTCTTGACTTTTCCTTGTGGCAATTCCATTTTATTATGGTTCGCGAGAGCTCTGCGCGCTGAATTTTTATGTACTGGGCAGCTTTGTCAATGACGCGGTGTTGTCGACACTTTACGTACAAATTCCATTTGTGAAACATGTTACGTGTTGAAAAGTGATCATTAATCTCTGAAGCATATTGCATTTTGTCTGACAGCTCTCGGCGATTGCACAGGAATGATTGCCAATTTCTAAAATACCTTCTCTCCAGAATATCGACAGAATAAAAACACAGCACGCGCGCTAGCTGCTGATTTTTTTGTCGGCAATGTAGTACAAATGTTTGCCACTTGCGCCATACAAAATTAAGGTTTCTGGATCTAGAAAATTGAAGTGCGTGCAAATTGTTTAGCTTTGACGATCTTCTCTTCTCGGAAAATGATTTCCAAAACTGGAAAGAAAACACTTGAAGATTCTCGATGTGCTTCGCTTGGATGTGTTCAACAGTCATGCGCCACTCAATTAAGCGATACCAGGACCTCCATGCCCGCTTCCAGTACAAAACACGACAGAAAGCGTCACTCTTGTGTTCCTTGATTGCCGTGGTGTTTTGCACCGTGTCTCTCCACGGATTAAATGCTCTTTTTAAGCGCTTTACATACAGAAACTGATTTGCGCGAACTTTTTTGTCTCGAGCTGTATGAACGTAAATGCAAAATTTGCTCCACAATTTAAAATATTTGGTAAGACAATTGCGATCTCTCATAGCAAATGCTTGCGTCTGTAGTGCACGGAATTGTAACGACCATTTCAAACCACTCAGCACTCTTTGGCTGAGCGCCATTTCATAATGTCGCTTCGCCTGGATTAAAACGTTGCGACGGGATAAACGATCATCCACAAAAACTTTCCAACTAAAGAATGCGGCTTTGGATATGTTGCTTCGGAGTAGTTGAGCTGAAACAAGTACATTCTTTTTCATTTTCAGAATAAATCTGCGATGTGCCACCCACGAGTTCCAGATTTTTTCTCGTAGCTTTCGATCTCGGTGAGTAATAGCAATACGCACCAGAGTAGCTTTCGAACGATATTTCGTCCACCGCTGAAACGCACTGCGCAATACTAAGACGTTATCGTTTTGGAATATCAGCTGTAAACGAGATTTCAGTGCTTTTACCAATGCTTGATATTGATGCCACGCTCGTAAAACTTTGATGAGTTGCCGGCGGTGATATGCTTTGGCCGCGCTGCGATTTTGCTGTTTCACTACTTGCCTTTCCGTGCATGTGGCTTTCCATCGCGCAATCGCTTTCTGAATCCTTGCATGAGTAACTAAAACGGTCTTTGTTTTGAGCTGTCGTTTAGCCGCGAGAAGTTGGATCCACTGTCTGATAGTTCGTGCTACTCGGGTTTGAATAATGCGATTACTTGCCATCGTTGTCGTCTCACGAAGGACAAGTCGATTTTCGGCAGTCTTTTGCCATCGATAAAGCATCGAGTATAACAGGAATTCGTCGTAAAACTTTATTGCACGACTTGCTTGCAGTCGTAACCACTTTCTTTGATGGATGAAATCAAACCAATCGTAAATTGACTGTCGAGACTTACGACGAGCAACAAGGCAAGATATTTTAGCTTGATTCCTTCTGTGGGTCACACTTCTAATGATATATTTCTTCCAGATAGTAAACCGATTCCGACAGACACGCTTCTGATACAGAAGAACTGCCGTTTCCCACTTCATGTGCCTGCACCGTGCATTAACAGCTACATCACTCCACCCACGAAAGCATTTAAAGTACGCTGTTAACGTTCGAAATTTCCACGCCCTCCAGTGAGCCAATCTTCGCTTGGTTTTATACTGCACATAGCGATACCAGGCATACAAGCACTGTTGCTGAGTTTGTCGATTTAATTCTTCACGTTTTCCGCGTAAAAATTGGGAACGGCGTCGACGTCTTCGAGCGACACAATACCAGCTATGCAGCGTGTTTCTTATAATTCGACGGAAGAAAAACGTCAGTGCTCTTCGCTCGTTTTCTCGCAGCACTCTTTCTAAATGAACAACATGGAGCCATGTTTGCACTGCAACTGCGTAGCGATGCCCACTATAAAAACAATCAGCCATAACAAACTGTGATCGCTTGACACGAAGTCGGGCTGTTTCTGATGCCCAGTGAGTCATGAAACGATGCAATCGAGAACGTGAAGTTATCCGCCGAATCTTCCATTCCCGTCGGTTGTCATTCAAAAGCTGAAATGCTGCTTTCAAATTCTTCCTTGATATTTTCTTTTGAAAGAGTCGAATCAGGCGGCGCATACATTTATTTCGCAAAACCACACCGAGCCATTGCGTAAAGAATCGCACAAGTACCATGCTTCTCATTTTCTGTCGGGATTGCACGACTAGCATCCTGTGTCTACGTGTTTTTGACGCATAACGGGACCATGCCTTGAAGTGGTCTTGTACACAGGCTTGTTGCTGTTTTACTTGCATGGCTTTTACTTTCAACCTAACGCGTAATGCGTTGGTCCACAGTAAGACAGCAACTCTGAGCGTTGATTCAGAATCAAGCTTTAATACCACAACATACATTTTGTGTAGTTTTGAGCGCTTACTTATCCAAAACTTCCAAGCTTCCATTATTCGGTTTATCCTCCTGTCGCGCGCTTGAGACTGGAATCTTTCCAACCGAGATATAAACCTCACATTGTAAAACCATCGCTTGAGATGCGTGCGTTTGGATCGCGTGGCTTGCCATACAGTTGCATTTTCATACTGAAACGCTCGCAATTGCTTGATACTGTGAATGTTTCGTAGAGCTTTCACAAACTTCGTCTTGAGATCCTGCTCGTGATGAAGCTGAGCTCTTTGAAAATCAATTTTAATGTGACGCTTTTGTAAGTGCGCTACATGCCACATCCTAAACGCTTGGCGTAAATATGATTCGTGGCGATAATAGTCAGCCTGTAACTGTTGATGAACATGTTCCCTGCGATGCATGAGAAACGTTTTCCACTTCCTGATTGCCGACCCCATGGGAATTAACCGCGTCGCTCTTTGTGCAAAGGTGTATTTGGGCCCAGTGAACACATAGTTCTTCCAGACAATGAAAATTGCTCGCATTAAATGTGAATTGCGACAAAGTTTGAGTTTATCGATAATTGATTTTTCTTTGATCTTGAAAGCACGATATTCACGTAATCGCCCGATAACACTTTGACAAATTCTGTGATACTGCCCAGCTTGAAAAAGATGAATACGTCGCTGCCTTTCCAGAAAGGCCTTCCAGCAGTCAAAGAATAGCCTCCTATCCATGGTAGCACGAAATGCCAATCGTCGACATATTTCACGTTGAACCTTCCAATAGCGTTTCCATCGGGACACAAATACACGCTTAATCCGAATTGTAAGAAACGATCTTGCTCTCTCCTCTAGACGTTGTATATGCATTTGAAAAATCGAACGTGTTTTCCATGCGTGCAATATTGCACGTTTGGTTCGTACGATATCAAACGACCTGGCCATCTCGAGGAAATCCTCCGTTTTTTGGGCTTCTCGTGCCACAAGCGCCTTCCAATGTGACATACACAAGTACGCCAGCCGGAGTGACTCCCTAAACTCACGGCGTTTCCTTAATCCACTTAATTTTTCCTCACTTGATTGCATTTCATGGTCTTGTTGAATATCCATTGCTTGGTTTGTGTCGCTGCACCTCAGGTCACGATAACGACGGCGAAGCGACTGAACCGTTGAGTCATGTTTGTTCAGTTCACTTGGTGTCTTTCGGTAGATTCTATCAAGGCCTTGATTGTTGGTGCAAAGTCTAGTGTCAGTAGGATCGATCGAGCTTCCTTCTGACCGAGTAGCTCTACGTAGCAACGCATTCTTCTTCGGTCCAGTGAGATACTGAGTCTGGTGTTTGGGAGACTCTAAACATGTGTATCTGCTGTTTAAACTTGATGTTCTCGGTGGAGGAAAGAAAATCTCTTTCCATGCCCCGAAATGGCGCTCAACGACCTTCCGTCGCCAGTAAAACAGAGCCACGAGCAATTGCTGCTCCTGTTCGACCAGGCTTGGAGCGAATCTGTCCTCAGCAAAGGACTCTTGAATCGGCGACAGACCTTTTCTTGGAGATCGATAGTCGTTCCCTACCCAAGACAGCAACCCACTCGTTAAGTACGGCTTGCCCCGATGGCGCAGGTTCATCCATACGAACGCGTTCACAAAGCACGTCTACATGATTGGTGGTACTCGACTTCGTTCCGTGGCGCGACAGAGCCGTATCCTTGGTCCTTTTCCGTAAACCAACGAGCGTAAGCACCGCAGCAATATCTACCTGAGCGTAAAGTCTTCTCCTACATGTGGCGGGTGCGGCAGCATGGCGTTCCTTAATCGAAGGTCGTCTTCACGCTCGCGACGGATCTGCCATCATCATCATCATCAATACAATGAATACCAGCAAATCACACGGTTCCCTCTACATGCAGCGCGTACCTGATGACCTCGTGATCGGCGGGGCCGCGTTGGATCGGCCGCACCAGCTCTCGCTGCTCGCGTGCGTCTGCGTGTGTCCGCATGGATGGAAACATACGGGCTCGGATCTTCATCCGCAGAAGAAGCAGCAGACGATGCAGCGGCGGCCTCCTCCTCCGCGTCGTCGTACTCGTGCAGGCCGTAACTCCATCGCGGCGCCAGGGACCGGATACTACTCGTCATCGCGCAGCTTCTGCCGCCGTCGCCACACTCCGCGCCGCCTTATCCTGGCGTGCGTCGCTTCCGCTCGTATCCTGGGGGGACAGGACCATCACTCCAACGGCAACCTCAGTGGAAACTTCCATCCAGTATACAGTCTACTATACGCCACGACCAGGTATATTTGTGGCTCTCGCTTGTTGCCGTCCCAAAGGTCACGGCCCAACACACAGCATTGCGACCAGGCGTCCCTCGGGTGGCAGTCGCACGCACCCAAAGGCCGCCACTCTGCTTGATCCCACTTTCGCATCCGCATCAAGGGCCGCAAGCCGCAACCAGCCACACCGACCGCAACTCAAAATGCCCGAGCCAACCAAGAGCGATGTGCTGGGCGGCGAGATCACCGACCAGGAGTACCGCAAGATCTCGTCGCGGCCGCACCTCAAGCACAACGACATGACGGCCGAGGTGTGCACCGAGACCATGGAGATCATCACCATGGCCTGCGACAAGCATGTGCCCGTGAAGAACTACGAGGCCGCGGCGCAGCTGATCAAGCAGAGCATGGACAAGAAGTTCGGCTCGTCCTGGCACTGCTTCATCGGCGAGGGTTACGGCTTCGACATCAGCTACCAGCAGCGGCACATGCTGTACCTGTATGTGGGCGAGATCGGCGTGCTGGTCTTCAAGTGCTGAGGCTGTAGATGATGGAGGGTTTTGCTTTCGATATTCCGATTATAAACTACATTAATAATTAGATGCTCGTGGAGTTTAGCTGGTCCTTGCGTCTTCCATTTGGCCATGCGCATGCGCGGCATAATGGCCACTTACAGCGGGTCGGTTTCTTGTCGCATTCTCGATCCTGCGTGTCACAGGTGCTGGGGCGGCTGCTTCGGAAGGTTCGCGACGCGGTTCCTGCCATGCGGCTCTCTGGTTGCCGCAGCTGCTGTCAGCGCCGCATCCAGCACGGTCTTGTCCTTCGACGCCCGCTCCGCGTGCCTCTGCGCGCATGCGCGGCCGCACAACACTGAGCTTGTGAGCAGAAAGACGCCGGCGTAGCAGGCCGCGCCCAGGTAGCAGTTGCGCTCCGCCGAGTGTGCGTCCACGCGCAACCCGTGGACGTAGGCCGGTTGAAGCCGCAGCAGCAGCCCAAAGACCGGGAGGAGTACCATGCCGGCCACAGACAGAGCCAGAAGCACCAGCAGAGAGTCGCTCATGCTGGTGGCGCCGAGTGACGATTTTGCTGACTGTTGCAATCGGAGCCATTCTAAAAACTCTTTTCAGCCAATCGCATACGTGATACCACTTCATTTCAACCAATGATATTAACCCATGACCCACTTGAAGTTGGCTGGCAACACACTGAAGAGATCGTTGGGTTAAATATATGGGTTCATGTTCTCATGCAATGACTCCTAATGCGCTTGGCTGTGACTCTTATCGCCCCATGAAGGCTCTCTCAGCTGCTGCCGCTTCGGTTGGTCGGCGACTTCTGGTCGCGGAAGCTCTTGAGCTCCGAGAGCCGCACGAGGCGGTGGTAGATGAGCGGATGTAGCTGGCTCAGACGCCCTGGGTTCTCCGCGAAGCACACGAACAGCGTCTTGATGACGGCCGTGATCACCTGCGTGGCGATCGACAGCGTCGTGTAGCACAGCGTGAAGCACGCGAGCGCGAAGAACACCACGTGGGTCGAGCCCGAGAGCGCCGTGATAAACATCGCGGTCATAACGCTGGCCCATCCATTGCCGCCCAGCAGCAGCAGGCGGCTGGTGAGATCGTCGTCCACGATGGCTTCCACGCCGCGCGACTCGATCAGGGTCCACGAATGGTGCGCAGCCACGTAGAACGGCTTGCCGTACGCAGCGATGTGCACGAAGGAGAACTTGTGGTACGTGCGGATGAAGCTCTCGGCGTACTCGGAGCGCAGCGACACGAACCGCTTGGTGAGCACGGACTCATCACGACGAGCCCAGCGCAGGAAGTTCCACAGCACGTGGGCCAACGGGCAGAGCAGGGAGCCGATGCAGACTGAGCCGAACGAGCTCGTGAGCGCGCACTTGAGGTAGTGGCCCACGACCTTGCGGTCCGTGCCGTTGAGGTTCACATGCAGACCGAACAGCGTGCTGCCTTCTCCTTGCTCGAGATCCGGCGACTCCGCGCCGTTCTTCAGCTCGGGCGAAAGCTCCGACGAGTCGTCCTTGTAGTACCAGATCATGGTCGTGCCCGAGACCACGATGGTCAGGATGTTCTTGAACACGTTGGATGTCCAGTAGAAGTGGAAGTAGATGTATAGCATGCTCAAGCTCCAGGGCGAGATGTCCGCGCCCACGAACGCGATGGTCGTGCAGACCCAGCTGGCCCAGATCGTGTAGGCCACCAGCGCTCCGCAGGTGACGACCGCCAGCGACGGGTGATTGAGCAGGAGTTCCACGACCAGCTCCAGCAGCACCGAGACGAAGTCGAAGCCGTTCTTGGACTTGTACATCCAGTTCGCATCGGCCGCGACTGCGCACAGCATTAGCACACCGAAGAACGCCGCGTTGCTGGAGTCCAGCAACAGCAGTGTGATCGCCAGCACGGTCAAGCTCACGAGCGAGAACGCACACGAGCCGAGCACGAAGCGCATCTTGGCGCAGAAGATGAAGAACACCAGCCAGCCGACGCTGAACAGGATGTTCACAACGCCCAGCGACCGCAGCGCGATTCCGATGTCGCCCGCGCTCAGCTTGGCTTCGTCGTCCGGGTCATTCTTGCTCACGAACTCTTCGTCGTCCTCTTGCGATCGGATCGCGTTGGTCACAATCAGCAGCAGCAGCAGATGCAGCACGAAGGCGCCGATGAACGGCAGATCTCGGTACGTGATCGGTCCGTGGAGCGACGGCAGCGGCCGCTCGCCGCTGGCGCTGTCCGTCATGGACAGCGGGATTAGACTTGAGTCATCGGCCGCGCCGGCGTCGCTAGCGTCGTCGTGGTTGTCGTTCAGAGGGGAGAGCACCAGGTCCTGCATCTGGGGCGAGTCCTCGACCTCGTGGGAGGCCTCTGCGTCGTGCTGCGTGGCCATGGTGAATGCGCAGGTCCGTCAACGGAGCTCCTCGGTTGTCCTGGGCGTCCGCGCGTCAGATGTTCGTCCTGCTTTGCTTGTGAGTGCGGTAATGTACGGTACGCGCTCGTGTCCTAAAATAAAAAATCCGGGCCAAAACTGGGTTTTGAAACCCGTGGACCCGTCGAAACCGAAGAAAATGTGGTGCCATCATTTGATTGGCTAAATATGGGACATGGCTACACTTTTTGGGCTCAACTCACGTGGAGCCAAACTTGAGCTGCCACTGTTGGTACTTCTTGAGCAGTTGTTGGGTGGACGGCTTAGTCTTCTCCAGAGACTGAAGCAGGTCCTCTGGAGTGACGTGGCCCAACAGCTCCTGCCAATTTGTCACTTTTTCCACAATCGCCAGTTAGCTCACAGAGCAGTATGCGTGTCACAATGAGCAATGGTACCTGCGTCTGTGCGTTGATTGAAGCCTTTCAGCTCCTGCGTATCGATGGATTCTAGTTTGGTCATCAACCGCCGGACAGGAGCCATACATGCTTCCTTGGCCACTAGTTTAATGTCTGCACCTGAATAGCCATCGGTCTTCTCCACTGCTTCTTGAAAGGAAAAGTCCGATGGGATATACGGCTTCAGTAGCGAGGAGAATAAACTCTGCCGAGCTTCTGGCGAAGGGAGATCTACGAGAACACGCTTTTCCAGTCGTCGGAGCATGGCCGCATCAAGCTCCCACGGCAAATTGCTGGCTGCAAGAACGAAGACGACGTCGTTGGTCTTGGACAGGCCGTCCATCTGGATCAGCAGTTCGGTCTTCATCCGCCGGCTTGCCTCGTGCTCTTGACCGCCACCGCCACTGGAATCTCGCTGCCCCATGATCGAGTCGATCTCGTCTAAGAAGATCGTCGATGGCGCATGATGACGAGCCAACTCGAACAGAATGCGGATCAGCTTCTCGGAATCGCCACGATATTTGCTCACGATCGACGACGCTGAGATGTTGAAAAACGTGGTCTTGCACTCAGTCGCCACTGCCTTCGCCAGCATGGTCTTGCCATTACCAGGCGGCCCAAACAAAAGAATGCCGCACCATGGCGACAGAAGGCCCTGGAACAGCTGCGGGTACTTGAGTGGCATGACTACTGCTTCTTTCAGCAGCCGCTTGGTCTCGTTCAGTCCGATGACATCGTCCCACCGTACATTAGGATTCTTCTGGAAGATTTCGCGCGTGATGGTCTCTCCCAGTGGTCGAAGCTCTGGGTCCGTGAGGAACGCAGGCAGAGGCTTCAGCAAACGCTCTTCCACGGTCTCTTCGGGCTCTTCCGGACTCTGATGTTTCTTGTTGTTGTTGCTCGGCTTCCCACTCTTCACCTGCGAAGGCTTTTGACCAACAAGACCAAGATCAAGAGGAGGCTCCTCCTCTGGCGTCGCAGCGCCCTTGCTGGCCTTGGAGGACAATGTGCTTGGTCCAATAGCAGTAGATGAAGTAGCATTCGTGCTGTTGTTCACTGCTCTCAGTGCCGCATTGTTTTCCACTCGCGCCTCCGTGGGCATATAAGGTGAGCTGTAGTCGTTCCTCCGCTTGCGATTCTCTGCGGCCTTTCGACTCGACTCACTCGACGCCTTGTTCCTGTCCTGTTCATCGGGTGACAGACGCCGCACGAGCTTGGGCTTCTTGCCAAACTTCATCTCCTGGTACTCTTCATACTCCTGCACAATACGCAGTAGATCCATGTTCTCCACGACCTCGAACTTGGAGATGGCCACGCCAGCCTCCTGCTGCAGCTTCTCGGCTGTCTGCAGATACCCGTTCTCTGAGCAGTACTGCAAGACCAGGATCAGCACATTGCGCTTCCGGTCGATCAGTCGCTTCTCTTCCTACGATCACCGAACGACCACATCAGCCACAGCAGCAGCTCACTGACTCGGGACAAACACCCACCGCCAAGCGACTGTCGTTCTGTGCCTTCAGCTGCATCAAGGAGCTCATGCTGATCTCAAGGCTCTCAAGGCTTGGTCAGTGGCACTGCATGAGCTCAAAATAGTATCTCCTTGGTCCCAAACGTACCCATCCCATCAAAGGGTTACGGTCCGCAAACCGGACCGGTGGTGCAAACCGGCTTGGGACTCTTACCGCGGGTAGGGTACCGTTGCCCATCGGTACCCTAAGCCCTCACCAGTCCCGATTGATTGGTGGCCAAGTCCTTTGGTTGGCGCTGAACTCAAGCGCGCTTAAATTTGTTCCCCGGTCTGAGCCAACTTGTGTCGCCGTGCGCAGCCAATCGAGTGGTTTTAAGCGCGTCTTGAACAAGCGCCGCATATTGGGCGCACTTAGTTTCTCCAGCACTCCCTCATCGACTTCTAAGGAAAAATGGTGCGTGGATATGATGGCTTTGGCGAGCTCCAGCGGGCGCCCGAGTGCTATAGAGACCACGGCTGCTGGGCCCAATAGACCAGGCTCAACGGATGCGCTCAGCGCGGCTTCGGGCGCCTGCAACGCCCACATAATTAGCAGCGCGCCAACGAGCTAACCGAATGCAGCAACAGGTCGACTGACTATGACTCGCTTGTTGCCGATTGCAGGACGCTCCTCGTGATTACATGCTCGCCAAGGTCGTGAACGTGCTCGGCCGCACCGGTTCCACCGGTAACGTCACCCAGGTGCGCGTTGAGTTCCTCCAGGACGACAAGCGTAAGATCATCCGTAACGTCAAGGGCCCCGTGCGCGAGGGTGACATCCTGTGCCTCCTCGAATGGGAGCGTGAGGCCCGCCGCCTGAGATAGGCGATGCGTGCGCTCCACGCCGCCACGTGTGTTGTCCACGTCGACTCGAGAGCCGTGCACTAGCACAGGCGCCGTCGTCTGGCGCCGCTCTCGACATCTCGTGCGGGCAGCTTACAGGGGATTCAAGATGACCGGACGGCGTTCCGACCCAGTGCAACCGTCAGCAGAGTCGCCTCTATTGAAAGGGGCATTGGCCTAGGAACGAGTTCATAATTTGCGCTAATATTTCGATGAGAAGCCAGGGCATCCAATCTGAACGTAGACATATATATTTCTCTCTCGATGCTGGCGGCGTTCTCGTTTCTCCTGCGTGCGACCACAGCAGCCGTAGGCACTGTATGCCAGCAGCAGCGTCGCTGTTGTCGTCCTCCGGCCGCATCTGCAGACGGAAGCAAGCGAGCGATTGGAGTTGCAGGCGCATGGGCAAAATAGGTGTTCCCAGCGTGACTCTAATCATTCCGGGCCTATGAGCACTCCCATACATTAATGACTTTATCGATGCCGCCCGAGATAATCAGCGGGAGACTTGGATGCACGTCTACGGATGTGAGGAAGTGCGTGTGCGCGTAATCGATCGTGCGCACACATCGTCCGGTCTGTAGCAGGAGGCAAAGCCATCAGTAGTACGTCCAAGTCAACCACAAGCAACGCAGGCTCTCTCACCTCCAGGTCGTAGACGCGAATGGTCTTGTCCTCTGATGCGCTGATCGCGTATTTGCCGCACGGGTGGAAGCGCACGCTGCGCACCCAGTTCTCGTGGTTCACGAACGTCATGAGCAGCGTGCCGCTGAAGGCTTCCCACAGTCGAACCGTGCGATCGCGGGAGCCTGAGAGCAGAAACTTGAGACGTCGGCCTTCAACGACAGCAGAGCCATTGCCATTCGCAGTGGCTACAACAGCAGCTTGTCCATTCGCCGTCGTGGCTCCGATGGCCGCCAGCTGCTTGGCCTGGGCCTTCTCAATCGCCTGCTCCTGCAGACCCGAGGTCGCAAACACCACGCTCTCGGCCACGTGCTCGTGCTCGCGCAGCGACTGCAGCAATCGCATGTGCTGCAAATCCCAGAAGAGCACCGATCGGTCGTTGCCGCACGACGCCAAGTACAGCCCATCGTCGCTCACGGCCACATCACGCACCCAGTCGCTGTGGCCGCTATTCAGCGTGTGCAGACAATAGCCCGTGGAGATCTCCCAGACCTTGATCGAGTGGTCGCGCGAGCACGAGTAAAGCCGGTCGCTCACGGCGTTCTCGGTTGAGGGCGCGAACACGACGCCGCTGATGTTGTGGTCATGCCCACGGAGCGTCTTGAGGCACTCGTAGTCGCCGTCGTTGGAGAAGTCCCAGAGCTTGATGGTCAGATCGGCCGACGTGGAGGCCAGCAACTGGCCCGAGCTGTTGAACGCCACGGCCTGCACTGCGTTCGTGTGGCCCTTGAGCGTGCGCTCGTACTCGCCTGTCTCGAAGTCCCAGATCTTGAGCGTCGCGTCTTCGCTGCCCGAGACCAGCACGCTGTAGACCGGATGGAACGCCACGCACTACGAGACATCAGAGAGAGAGCGCATGCAGGATCAGTATGGCAGTCCAATGCACAAGACAACAGACAACAACGTACGGTCACGGGGCTGCGGTGGCCTGTGAGCGAGTATTTGGCTGGGCCACGAGGCAGAAATTCAGCGCGCGACCGGCCACCTGCGAGCATCTCGCGGCGACTCACGACTTGGCCCAGCGACGAGTTCTCCTCAAGCTTGACCACCTTGCTCTCGAGCTCCATGACCTTACGCTGCAGGCGGATGACCGACGTCCACTTCTTCTCCAGCAGACCAGCGTGTTTGCCTACGCAAGGAACAACGAAGGATCAATACAAGAGCAGCAGCAGCACCAATTGCATGCGCATGGAGCCACACGCACCGTCTTTGGACGGCGTCACCTCGGCCTCGCGTGCAAAGGCGGCCGCGGTGTCGGCGAAGCGGTCGCCCATGCCGATTAGGTAGTCCACCATGGACTGATGCCTGTCATTGCAGCAAGAGAGAACCAGTCAGCGTCTTCGCTTGGACAAAGCCACTTAAAGGGGGAGGGGGCGCCAGACGCGCCGGTCCCGCAGCCCGCTGCGCCGCGCAGGCCTGAGGCACGTACAGGTCCTGCCGCTGCTTGTCCGTCAGCACCATGATCGTCGCGTGGAAATGGAAGAGTGAGTGCGGGCCGGCGGTACCAGTATTACCGGTACACGGCTTCACTCCCAGCCGAAAATACATCGACGGACTCAGGAATCAGAAGCTGGCGAGAACGAAATTGGCTGTGGGGCCAAGCGGAGACACGGCTACTTGCTGCTGCATCATGGGCTGCATATGCGCTGTGCAGCCGAGCACGGCGCAGCCAGTGTGTTGGGGTGTAACAAGGAGGCGTCGGGAGTCATTGTGGCGCTCACCAATAAGCCTGCGAAGCCACGTTTGCCATAGAGCAAGGTGATTGAGTACTTGTGTCTGGATTGGCTCCAAGTGTGTCCGTCTCTCGGTCGCTGTCTTCGTTCGCGAACGAATCGGCGCTGGCAGCCTATTCGCACTCGTCTGGACTTCCAGAATCGGTCCCAGTTGCACGTGCGGCTGCTGTGCTGAATGCTTTGGATGCAAGCGCCTGCAACCAAAAGCGTGGTGGGTCATCGGGCATCAAATGGAAATTGCTACCACCGTAGTACATTCTCTACAGAGAACTCAAGGCGTACATCGGTCTGCTCATTTCCTACTACGCAACCATGATCTTCGGACGCATCATTGCGGAGCTGTTCGATAGGAAGTGCACACGCCATCACGGAATCCAATGGGCTACTCCGTTTGAGAAAGAAAACAAGGCCGAAACGACATGAAATGTTCATTTAGTGTCGTTGCGGCCTGGATGTTGCTTGAAGAAAGCAGGGTGTCCATCTCGCTGGTTCCAGTTAAGTTCATTCCTGAGATTCCAAGCGGTGAGAGCGAATAAATTGGCTTGCGAAGCTCTCCGTGGGATTCTCACTTCGGTTTGTGCGTATGACAGGATAGTACCATCGCTGCATCGTCGACACCAAAGCCATTGGCTGTCTCATTCTCTAGTCGAGAGTGGCGTGACCGAATCGGATCAGCGATGGCGAACGGAGACGCGAAGGACGTGAGCCGCGTGGACGCCAGGAGCTTCGGGAGCGAAGCGATGACCGCCGCGATCGAACAGCTTGCGCCGAGTTTATTGTAATGACGGGACCTGATGAACGCTATTAATGGCGAAGTCTTCACCGCGGCAGAAAGGGAGAGAGGATACAATGGAGATGCAAGGCCAACGTCATGCACAAATATTGATCCTCTAGGCGGCATTTCGATAGCAAAGGCGAATATAATGCGAGGATGAACATTCCAACAAAGTAAACATGGATGGCCAAGGCCAGAAGTAGCTGCGTGGCAACGACAGTGCAAAGAGCGAGGTGTCGTGGTCTCAATCCCGATTAACCTATACTTGCTTAACCTGTCAAGACAAGGATCTCCGTAGCTGAGCAGCCAGCCTTTAAACTCGATTGCACCACTTGAACTTCAGCCAGTTCAAGTTGAACGTCGACAACTTGCGCCATGGCTTTCACGTTTGTGACGTGCCATTGCAGGCCAGAGAGACAGTCGGGTGGCAATCACACGATGTGTAAGTTCAATATTGAAGCGCATCTTATGCCCAGTTAAAGGCAGACATTGTGTGCGTTGAACGCGTAGCTTCAAGTGCTTCTTGGCATCTAATCACGATGTTTAGATTCCTGCCGATACGATACCGATTGCGGTTGAACTTGTACCAACTTCAACAGCCGATTAATCTGCGACGCAAGGAAATACTCAAGCGGTACGTTAATCTGAAGGCCCCATCGTGTTTGGCTCTCGTACATAAGCCTCTGCTCGTGAAATAACAGCTCAAGTTCAAAGCAATAGAGCGCAACAGTACAGGTCTCGCTGGTGTTTAAACGTTGAAAAATGGATAGTATTCACGAAGACAATGGACTGAGGAACTGTTTCTCTAAGAGCTCTTGACGTAGTAGATGGTGTTCTGGTACTCGGCGTCGCAGAACGGGAACGCGATGTCCGAGTCCGTGGGCTTGAACAGCGACTTGCCGGACGTGTACGTCACGTAGCAGCCCAGCACCAGGCAGATGGTCATGGAGATGCAGGCCAGCACGCGCTCGTACACTGGGAGCGAGGGCCAGAACTTCTTGAGGTAGAACACCATGGGCAGCAGGATCGAGTCCATGGTCACGGCCGAGGCACCGACAAAGTCCGCAAAGTCGACAAAGTGGTCCTCGAACGCGATCGAGAGCAGCACCAGCAGCACGACCACGGTCACACGCAGCGTGATGTACTTGATCACGTTGGCGCCCTGGTACTCGCTGATCTCCTCGTCGAACTCGAGCGACTCCTTCTCGATATCCGCCATGGACACGACCGAGTTGGCCGACACGCGGACCTTCTGGTGCACGAGCTCCGTGGACTGGATGGAAGGCGTCTCCACTTGCTGGTACGGCTGCTGGACCTCAATGTCCTCCACTGGGCGCTTGTGCATGCCCAGCAGCATGCGCTCGAGGATGTAGAAGGCCGGCGCCACGAGAACGTTGAACGCGATGGTGATGTGCAGCTGCATGAACAGGAAGGCCAGCACGACCATGCCCCAGTTGGGCGAGAAGCCGAGCGCGTTCACTCCGGTGGTGGCGTCCGGGTAGATGGAGAACAGCATGTTGCCCGAGATCTGGCAGCCCACGGCCGAGTAGCCAAGGCTGGCCAGCACCAAGAACAGGCACGAGATGGAGCCCATCGTGACGGCGAGCACGCGAGGCATGCGGGAAGGGTCGCTGTGCTCACGCTGCAGGGCCGGGATCACGAGGCCGGCACCGTAAGCCAAGGACATGTTGCCGAAGGTCGTGGCGACCTGCTTGAACGTGAGGTGCGGCGACGGAGCCGTTGGGTGGCCAGCCATGCCGTGCAGCATCACACTGATAGCGATGATATCACCGAGAACTGTGCCCAGGCAGCCAGCGAAAGCTGCAGCGGCGCCTTCCTTCATAGTCGGGATGAGGCAAACCGGCAGCACCATCAAAGCCATGAGACAGATCCACGTAGTGCCGCTGAAGGCGCCGGGGAACAGGTCCTTGAGCAGCGTACCGCCGAGCACGAGGAAGGCACAGGGCACCAGCAGGCAGTGGGCCATTTGGCACACGATCGTCACGTAGCGGCCAGGCTTGCCCATGCACCATTCGCCCAGGTCGCTGTACGTCTTGACGGACTTGGGGGCGACCAGCAGCACCTTGGAGATCGCCACGGACGAATACACGTTGGTCGCAGCCATGAAGAGCATGGCGATGACGGCGATCACAGGCCCGGCGCGCGAGAAGTTGGCCGGCATCCCGAGCGTGCCGATGCCGTAGACGCAGCAGAAGACGTTGAACGCGATCTTGAAGTCCTCGAGCGTGAAGAACGGCTTCTTTCCCATGGTTGGCTTGGGTTTTGCTAATCGACTTGTGCCCTTTGAAGGAGATTGGATTGTGACTGAAATGAACAAACCGCCAGCGGAATTCTCTCGTGGGACCCAGTTGAGTGGTGTCCAAACGCGACGCAATACTGTATATACCACGAGATTTGCCGCGCTCTATGGGACAGTTGCGTGCAGTAAACGTGCTGATTGGAGGCTACGCAGTCCGCGTCATGTCCGGGCCCGCCTTGCTTGGGAGGCATCTAATCACGATGTTTACCGGCACTTTTTCGCGAATGCTCATTTGCAGCATCCAATCATGGTGATTAGAGTCCCCCGTGACGTGACTCATTGAAAACTTCAACGTTCACTTTGAATCGTCGTGCGCCCATCATCAATGGGTTCACAATGGAGCAGCAGCATGGCCTTTGGCCTGGTGAGAACAGAAGGACTTGATCTATTTAGCGTTTTTCTTAACAATTCGAACCACCCAAGTTACGTTCAGCTGCTGGTGATGTTCTTGACGTAGTAGATCGTGGTCTGGTACTCGGTGTCGCAAAACGGGAACGCGACGTCCGAGTCGTCACCCACGAAGAGCGCCTTGCCGGACGTGTACGACACGTAGCAGCCCAGCGCCAGGCAGATCGCCATGGCGATGCCAACCAGCACCTTTTCGTACAGCGGGAGCGAGGGCGCGAACTTCTTCATGTAGCAGGCCACGGGCAGCAGCATCGAGTTCATGGTGATGCACGAGGCGCCGATAAAGTCGACCAGGTCCAAGAAACTGTCTTCTAGAGCGATCGACGCCAGCACGAGCAGCAGGATGACCACCACTCGGAGAAGGATGTACTTGACTGCGTTGGCGCCCTGGTACTCGCTGATCTCGTCGTCGTAGTCGAGCGACTCCTTCTCCACAGAGCGGGCCGACACGCTGATCTTCTGGCTCACTTCCGCCGTCTCCACCGCAAGACCAGTCGACGGGGTCACGACATTCTCGTAGTTGTCGCCGTCTTCGATATCGGAGGCCTTGGTCTTGTGCATGCCCAGCACGACACGCTCGAGCATGTAGAAAGCCGGCGAGACAATGACGCTGAAGGCCACGGTGATGTGCAGCTGCATGAACAGGAACGCCAGCACGACAGTTCCCCAGTTGGGCTTGAAGCCGAGAGGACTCACGCCCGTAGTCGCGTCCGGGTAGATCGTGAACAGGATGTTGCCCGAGATCTGGCAGCCCACGGCCGAGTAACCGAGGCTAGCGATGATCAGGAAGATGCACGAGATGGCACCGATCGAGACCATAATGACGCGTGGCATGCGCGTGGGCTCACTGTGCTGGCGCTGCAGGGTCGGTATGACGATGCCGGCACCGTAGGCGAGCGACATGTTACCGAATGCCGTGGCGACCTGCTTGAACGTGAGGTGGGGTGACGGGGGCGACGGATGACCAGCCATGCCGTGCAGCATGACAGCAATGGCGATGACACAGCCCACGAGCGTGCCCATGCAGCCAGCGAACGCAGCGCCAGCGCCTTCCTTCATGGTCGGGACCAGACACACGGGGAGCACTGTGAGCGCCATGAGGCAGATCCACGTAGTGCCACTGAAGCTTCCAGGGAAGAGGTCCTTTAGCAGCGTGCCGCCCAGCACCAGGAAGGCGCAGGGGGCCAACAGGCAGATGGCCATCTGCGCGATGATCACGAGCCAGCGGCCGGTCTTGCCGAGACACCACTCGCCCAGATCACTGTACGTCTTGACGGACTTGGGCGCGACCAGCAGCACCTTGGACATGGCAATAGCCGCGTAGATGTTGGTCACGGCCATGAACAGCATAGAGATCACGGCGATGACGGGCCCTGCACGCGAGAAGTTGGCCGGCATGCCGAGCGTGCCGATGCCGAAGACCGCGCAGACCAGGTTGAACGCGACCTTGAAGTCCTCAAGCGTGAAGAACGACTGCTTGGCCATGGTTGCGTCGATACCTCCAAAGAACCAGAATGATACCGCTCCGAGGCGTTCCTTTGGGAGTGGCGCCCAGTGTTCGTAAACGCCAGGCGATATTTCAAGGAAGAACGAGTGGCAGCAAGACAGTTCGGTAGCTGCGTGTCTACGTTAGAGGCGTTGAGTGCTGCGGCCGATTCGTCTAATCACGGTGTTTGGTCTCTGCACTGTACGCGTGGCTTGTCACATTGGCTAGAGGCTATGCGCGCAACAAAGCACGATGGACTGCGGGTGAACCAAGCACGCTCGCTTTTCTATGCAGAAAAGGGAGAGAAACGAGCGAAGACATCACAGATGTGGTCTTGACACCTCTCTGAAGATTGCGCAATTGCCTAGTGGACTTGTCAAACGCTCTTGCTTGGGCTGTCATTTGCACGCATTGAGTCAAGCGCAGCCACTTCAATGTCCAGTCGTTTGTCGTCACGCAGGCTGCTGCCTACCGATTGGCTGAAAATCCTCGGGTTCACTTGTACCTCCTAGCCATCCTCGAGACGTCCTTCGTGCATCTTGGTTCTGTTTCGCATGGCTCTTTCTGACAGCTCTGCATTGTTTCAGCTTTCATGCTTGCAGCTGAGGCCTGAATGAGACTCCATAGACTCTTCAGACACAGAACACAGAACACACAGGCTGATTGGCATCACACAGACATCTATTTTAGAGTCTGAGAAGAGATATTCTGAGCACTCCACTGAGCCAGATTTAGCTGCTGCTGGTGTTCTTGACGTAGTAGATCGTGTCCTGGTACTCGGCATCACAGAATGGAAAGGTCACGCCCGAGTTGTCGCCCACGAACAGCGCCTTGCCGGCCGTGTACGTCACGTAGCAGCCGAGAACGAGGCAGATGACCATAGCGATGCACGCCGGCACCTTCTCGTATATCGGGAGGGTGGGCCAGAACGTGACCAAGTAGAAGAGCATGGGCAGCAGGATCGAGTCCATCGTCAAGGCCGACGCGCCGATGAAGTCCGACAGGTCCAGGAACTGGTCCTCAAGCGCGATCGAGAGCAGCACGAGCAGCACGACCACGATCACGCGCATGAGAACGTACTTGAATACGTTCGCGCCCTGGTACTCTCCGATCTCTTCGTCGTACTCGAGCGACTTCTTCTCGATGTCGGCGTAGGAGACGACCGAGTTGGCCGACACACGGATCTTCTGATGGACAAGCTCGGTCGAGTGCGTCGACGGCGTCTCCACGCGCTCGTACGGTTGGTCCAGACCTTCGACGTCGGGCTCCTGCTTGCCCTTGTGCATACTGAGAAGCAGGCGCTCGAGCATGTAGAACCCTGGCGCGGCCATGACGGCGAATGCGATCGTGATGTGGAGCTGCATGAAGATAAACGCCATCACGACGCTGCCCCAGTGGGGTGAGAAGCCGAGCGTGTTCACGCCAGTGGTGGCGTTCGGGTAGATGGAGAACAGCATGTTGCCCGAGAGTTGGCAGCCGACGGCCGAGTAACCAAGACTGGCGAGCACCAGGAAGAGGCACGAGATGAAGCCGATCGTGACCAAAAGCACGCGTGGCATACGCGTGGGCTCCGTGTGCTGGCGCTGCAGGGCCGGAATCACGATGCCAGCGCCGTAGGCGAGCGAAAGGTTGCCAAAGGTTGAGGCGACCTGCTTGAACGTGAGGTGGGGCGATGGAGGACTTGGGTGGCCGGCCATGCCGTGCAGCATGATGCAAACGGCGATGACATCGCCCAGGATCGTGCCCATACAGCCTGCGAATGCAGCGCCAGCTCCTTCCTTCAGCGTTGGGATCAGACAGACGGGCAGCACCATGAGCGCCATGATGCAGATCCACGTGGTGCCGCTGAAGGTTCCAGGGAAGAGATCCTTGAGCAGAGTGCCGCCGAGCACCAGGAAGGCGCACGGGATCAGGAAGGAGTGGGCCATCTGAGCGACCAGCGTCATCCAGCGACCGGGTTTGCCCAAGCACCATTCGCCCAGATCGCTGTACGTCTTGACCGTCATGGGGGCGACCAGCAGGACCTTGGAGATCGCAACAGAAGCGTACGTGTTGGTCACGGCCATGAACAGGAGGGCGATAGTCGCGATGACCGGGCCGGCGCGCGAGAAGTTGGCTGGCATGCCGAGCGTGCCGATGCCATAGACGCAGCAGAAGACGTTGAACGCGATCTTGCAGTCCTCGAGCGTGAAGAACGGCTTCTTTCCCATGGTCGAAGTGGCTGCTTTAAAGCCGATATGGTTGTGACTGCTCCCAGTCAAGACGTTGGACTTGGAACGGTGGGAAAATCAGATCCCGATTGAGCAAACATGGAAGTGGTGCCTCATGTTTCTGTAGTCTGTGACCCAGAGCGTTGAGTTGGTGCGTGGTACATCCAAATCGCCAAGGCTCGCAACGATGAATCGATGGTAATCGCGTGATTGGATGACTCAGATGTGGCAGTTCAATCACAGACCCCAAGCAGGCTATATCGGATTTTGGCATGGTCCTGTATCCGCATCCAATCACGTGTTTACGCGCACTGCCAATCACCCACCGATTTCGTGGGTGATTGGCAGTGTAGTGGGCCGTGAGCTCGCATGGAAGCCTCTGCCAGTGCGTGCATCCAATCTCATGATTACGACTGCGTATGGTTTATCATCCACTTTGCCGATGGATTGCATCACTGTGGAGCCTACACTATGTGGCCAGAGGCTCAGCCGTTTGAATTTCAATTTGAATGAGCATGAATTGACTGTGAAGGCATCTCACAGGATCCTGACAGGATGATAAACCGATCCCAAATCGCCGTTTTGAGACATGTTTTCTGCTGGTAAACCTCTGATTATGAAGAAAGACGCGTGTGTACCTGAGCGCTTCCAGTCGCATGGTTACCGTCGAGAGATACGTTGGCCAGGCCCTGCTCCTGATCTTGGTACTGGGTCTGGTGCCGGCGATAGATGTTCAGAAGACCAGATCCAATTGAGTGGTTTGTCTTATGTTGGGGCTGCTAAATCCTACCGCCGATTCGTCTACTGTAAACACTTCGTTTGATGCCCGCGCTGTTGCCTTCGACTGTTCCATTGAATAGAAGTCTGCACCAGAAAGGAGACCACTGTAGCATTATACTCGAGTGGAGAGAAAGATTGCTTTCCACGCAGAGACAGAAGCGAAGACATCACACTCAGCGAACATGGATCTTGATTGTTCGCCGACTTCGCTCTTGCCCAGATTACGCCTTTGGCTGCCAAACTTGCCGTTGGTACTAAAGTGACATCTATTGAGCTGAGGAGAACAATATACCAGTAGTGTGGAGCATATTTAAAGGCTCAGCTAGAGTTCTCCAAGTGGATTGCTGCCTGCATACTCTCCATGACCAGTGGAGCTGGTTGGTACATATAGATATAATAGTCGGGGCTGCGCTTCCATTGAAGCCAGATAGACTCGCCAACCATCGCCTGGTGCATCACTGTGTTGAAGCCCGATCTCAAACGGACACTGAGACATGTTTTCCGGTTCAAAGCGTACGATTACGATGCCACTTTGTCCCCGAATGCCCTTGAGTCCATCCAATCGCATGTTTACCGCAATTCCAATCCAGCCAGTCTTTCTGCGTTGACTCGCTCGTCCAGCCTGCAGTTTTCAATTCTCCACTGCCTGGAAAGGCCCCTACTCGCGCAGGTAAGCGGACAGCTGTCAAAGCCTGTCGGTTAGCTCTACCAAAGGCACTCATTGCTTCTGGTTTCGGGGGTTTATTACATCTTAGAACTGACTACAGTATATACTGCTCTCGCGCTGAGAGAGTTGGAAGTGGATAGACTCGGAAAGCCTTCGGCCAGCTTTCTACGAGCTCTTGACATAGTAGATCGTGTCCTGGTACTCGGCGTCGCAGAACGGGAACGTCACGTCCGAGTCGTCGCCCACAAAGAGCGCCTTGCCGGACGTGTACGTCACGTAGCAGCCCAGAGCCAGACAGATGAGCATGGCAATGCCGGCCAGCACCTTCTCATACATCGGGATCGTCGCCGAGAACTTGGCGAAGTAGAAGGCCACAGGAAGCAGCATCGAGTTCATGGTGATGGCCGAAGCGCCGATGAAGTCAGCCAGGTCAAGGAAGTGGTCCTTCAGAGCCACCGAGGCGATCACAAGCAGGATGATGAGCACGATACGCAGGATGACGTACTTGATAGCGTTGGCGCCCTGGTACTCGTTGATCTCCTCGTCGAACTCGAGCGACTCCTTCTCGATATCGGCGATCGACACGACCGAGTTGACGGACACGCGGATCTTCTGGCTGACTTCAGCCGTCTCGACAGCAAGGCCGGCCGAAGGGGTCGCGATGTTCTCGTAGTTTTCAGCCCCCTCGATGTCAGTCGACTTGAACTTGTGCATGCCGAGGATAGCGCGCTCGAAGGTGTAGAAGGCCGGCGAGATGATGACGTTGAAGGCGATGGTGATGTGCAGCTGCATGAACAGGAAGGCCAGCACCACAATACCCCAGTTAGGCTTGAAGCCCAGAGGAGCCACACCAGTGGTAGCGTCCGGGTAGATCGAGTACAAGATGTTACCCGAGATCTGGCAGCCGACAGCCGAGTAACCGAGGCTGGCCATGATCAGGAAGATGCATGAGATGAAGCCGATGGACATGGCGATCACGCGCGGCATGCGAGCAGGCTCACTGTGTTGGCGCTGCAGGGCTGGGATGACGATACCGGCACCGTAGGCGAGCGACATGTTACCGAAGGCCGTTGCGACCTGCTTGAACGTGAGGTGGGGCGACGGAGGCGACGGGTGGCCGGCCATACCGTGAAGCATCACAGCGATGGCGATGACACTGCCCACGAGCGTACCCATGCAACCAGCGAAGGCGGCAGCGGCACCCTCCTTCATGGTCGGGATGAGGCAGACCGGCAGCACCATGAGAGCCATGAGGCAGATCCAAGTGGTGTTGCTGAAAGCTCCAGGGAACAGGTCCGAGAGCAGCGTGCCACCAAGCACCAGGAAGGCGCAGGGCATGAGCAGACAGTTGGCCATCTGCGAGACAAGCACCAGCCAGCGGCCGGTCGTGCCAAGGCACCATTCACCGAGGTCACCGTAGGTGCGCACCGACTTGGGGGCGACCAGCAGGACCTTGGAGACCGAGATGGAGGCGTAGATGTTGGTGACGGACATGAAGACCATGGCGATGACGGCGATGACCGGGCCGGCGCGCGAGAAGTTGGCCGGCATGCCGAGCGTGCCGATGCCGAAGACACAGCAGATCAGGTTGAACGAGATCTTGAAGTCTTCGAGCGTGTAGAAAGCCTTGCCCATGGTCGCTTGTGGCTCTTGAGGGAGAAAGGAGAAGTGAGTTGAGCGGTCGAGTGGTTCCGCTGGTTAAAACAGGTCACGGCCGTCTTGTCTAGCCTGGTCTGGTCCTTGGAACCCAGCGATTTGCAGAAGACGCGCGAGTCCAATTCAGTGAACAGCGAGCGAGCGAGACCGGATGTATCGCCCGGTTGAGCCAATCACCGCGGCCAGAGCCCGAGCACTTGTCGTGTTGCGCGTATCTCAAGCCCGCGGCCAGTCAAAGGCGCATGAGCACTTGGTGCGTATCGCAGCCACCCAAGCGAGAAAGGACCGGGTAATCGGGATGTTTAGATGATACAATTGCTCGAGGATGGGGGTCGGCTGGCTCTGCACAGGTTCAAGAGCGCGTGATTGGACGGCCCGGTGCACCAGCACAAGCGAGAGTCCGCTCTCTCGACCCAGAGAGCGCAAGGGAGCTGTTCTGCAAGGTTGCAGCGCTCACGCCCAACGCGTCACGGTGCGACATCTCTCCGAGTCGACCGCCGGGCCAAGTCGGTCTTAAACGGCGGATTTCATTAGTCTGTGTGGTGGGTTCCTTTTGGTCGATTTAGCCATCGAGTTTGGCTTCTGAAGGGTCTCATGCGGCTCATGGAGCTGCCTGCGCTATCAGCCAAGATCTCGAAATGCGACCGGCCATTGTGACGAGGCGAGAAACGCATCTCCTCCTAATATGAGATTGGCCAGGGAGATGCGTTTGAATGATTGGCATGGAGAACGTGGGGGATGAGACCTTCCGGTGCCCAAATCACTTGATTTCACTATGCCGCTTTCGTGTGACTGGCAGTTTGTAAGCGTGAGTGGGGCCAGAGGAAGGGGGAGGAGCCAAAGGGTGATGGTGGGTGTTTCGGGCTGGCTGTATAAGACACAGCGGTGCAGCAGCTGCCTGCAGTGCTGCTTGGGGAAGACGCATTCAGGTCTCGTTGAGCGTGCAGTCGTGTGAATGTGGGCAGTCAAGGATGACAACGTTTGTGCACCTTCTGATGGAACTAGCGACCTCTTTATGGGCATGAAGAGTACTCACGCCTGTATGCAGAGATGCCGGGATCTCTCTCGGATCCGCTCTGGTCGTCCCATTGCTGCTGCAAGGGTTTGCTTCCCATCCCTCAAACCCCCGTCTCCACCTTCAAGCAGGCTTTTGCGCAATCACGCATGGCAGATGCTGCTTCGAAAATGTGGACCACACTGGACACATAAGAAAGGTGCCGCCAAAGTTGCGAGTCGTTTACGCGAACTGGGCAATGCCGAGCTCTGTGTCGCCAGCTGCGCAAGCTGGCGATGTGGTTGAAGTGCAAGTGGCGGCAATGGGCTACAGGCCGTAATCCATAGCAGTACTGTACGTACAGTAGCTGATGGGGCAATTCCCAGTCGATGGGCCTCAACATCCTGTTGGTCTGCAGATATCAGAAGATGGAGGTACAATATTAGTTTAAAAGGTGGTATTCAGAGAGAGTCACACTGATGTCGGGTTGGGGTTGGCTGCCTGTGCGGTACCCTTGCTAAAATGCCTGAGCGACGCAAAGCCTTGCGCAAGCAAGTGCGTTGCGAAGGTCTGCTGCTGGCTCTACGGTCTCTTCGCCATGAACGAACACACGCGGTGCTTGTTGGTCGGCAATTAAAGCTGTCAAGTCCACATCTATTATCTGCGAACTATCGAAATCCCAGCACTGTAGGCTTACACTTGCAGCTATCGGATGGAGAGATTCATTCTTATATTTAAGGCGTGGCCTAGAGTGTACAGCTACGAGCTCTTGACGTAGTACATCGTGTCCTGGTACTCGGTGGCGCAGAACGGGAACGCCACGTCCGAGCTCGTGGGCTTGAACAGCGCCTTACCGGACGTGTACGTCACGTAGCAGCCCAACACCAGGCAGACCAGCATGACGAAGCTGGCCAACACCTTCTCGTACATGGGCACCGTGGCCCAGAACTTCTTGAGGTAGAACAGGATCGGCAGCAGGATGGAGTTCATGGTGATGCAGGACGCGCCGATGAAGTCGGTCAGGTCCAGGAAGTGGTTCTCCAGAGCGATGGACAGCAGCACCAGCAGCACGATGAGCACCACGCGCAGGACGACGTACTTGAGCACGTTGGCGCCCTGGTACTCGCTGATCTCCTCGTCGTACTCGAGCGACTCCTTCTCGATATCGGCGATTGAGACGACCGAGTTGGCTGACACGCGGATCCTCTGGCTCACCTCTCCGGCTTCGACAGGCGTCTCGGCCTTGCCGTACTCCAGCTCCGCGTCCTCGACCTTGCGCTGGTGCATACCCAGCACCATACGCTCGAGGGTGTAGAAGGCCGGCGAGATGATGACGTTGAAGGCGATGGTAATGTGCAGCTGCATGAACAGGAAGGCCAGCACGACCATGCCCCAGTTGGGCGAGAAACCCAGAGCGCTGACACCTGTCGAGGCGTTTGGGTAGATGGAGAAAAGTAGGTTGCCAGAGATCTGGCAGCCCACGGCCGAGTAGCCGAGACTGGCCAGCACCACGAACAGGCACGAGATGACACCGATGGTGACCGCAATCACGCGCGGCATGCGCGTGGGCTCGCTGTGCTGGCGCTGCAGGGCCGGAATGACGATACCGGCACCGTAGGCGAGCGACATGTTACCGAAGGCCGTAGCGACCTGCTTGAACGTGAGGTGGGGCGACGGAGGCGACGGGTGGCCGCCCATCCCGTGGAGCAGCACGCTCATACCGATCACATCGCCGAGGATGGTGCCCATGCAGCCAGCGAAGGCGGCAGCAGCGCCTTCCTTCATGGTCGGGATGAGGCAGACCGGCAGCACCATGAGAGCCATGAGGCAGATCCACGTGGTGCCACTGAAGGCTCCAGGGAAGAGGTCCTTAAGCAGAGTTCCGCCCAGCACCAGGAAGGCGCAAGGCATGAGGATGCAGTTGGTCATCTGAGCAACTAGCACCAGCCAGCGGCCGGTCTGGCCCATGGTCCACTCGCCCAGATCGCCGTAGGTCCTGACGGACTTGGGAGCCACGAGCAGGACCTTGGAGATCGCCACGGACGAGTAGATGTTGGTCAGCGCCATGAACACCATGGCGATGATGGCGATGACCGGGCCGGCGCGCGAGAAGTTGGCCGGCATGCCGAGCGTGCCAATGCCGTAGATGCAGCAGAAGAGGTTGAACGAGATCTTGAAGTCCTCGAGCGTGAAGAACGCCTTGCCCATGGTCGCTTGTTGGCTGCTGAGCTGGAGTCTTGGAGAGGAGATTTGAAAGTGGGAGTTGAGAGCTGAGCAGTGGGGATTTGGGTGGGAGGTCCAAAGGTGCTTGGCGAAGCGAATTGAAGTCGAAAAGACGCCTGATTAATATCTCGGCTGGTGTATATCGGCAGGATGCAGCCAATCAGCAGCCAGCAAGTGACTGGCTGCAGTCGGATCAGGCGTTCCGTGGGTAAACGTCATGATTAGACGCTACATAGGAAAGGGTGATGGGAGCTCACGAAGGCGCGGTAATCACGCTGTTTGGATGACTGTTTGCCATGCTCTGCACTGCTGGGGATCCAGATTGGCAGCGCGTCGTGCAGCGTCATTGGCTGCGACATCTTGGCTTCCGTCAAAGGCTGGTACAGTACAAGTTAGATTGGTGCACCGGAGCAGTCTGCATTTGCCCCAGACGAAGCGCATGGCGGTGCTGCTATGGTGATCTTGATTGAATTTATTGAAACCAGTGACAGTCGCATGTGATCAGGCGCTTTCGAAAAGAGGTTCTTTGGGATGAGATTGGACCGGGATGATGAGCGTTCCGCTGGTGCAGGATACAGCCCAGCATAGTGTGGTCCACGTCACTATATCAATTACCCAAACTATCAGCTATAACTCAGTCGACATTAAAAAAACTATATAATTAAAAAAACGCTATTTGGGTGATAGAAACCCCCCAATATACCCCAATATATTGGGTTTTATGTATTTGGGTTGCTGGCACCAGGTTATGTGATATAAATCAGGATGGGTAAATCATGCGCAACAACATAAAGGGGGGAGTCCACACAGATGAACACCATCACACATCCAGCGCAAATTACTACCGGTACTGTACAATTGCAGTGCTGTTGCGACTCTTTATCAGCACAGTCTGCACTGGTTTTTCTGCATCGCGAGTCCTAGCCCAACAACACACTTAAAGTGAGGGTGGTGCGATACCGCAGCAAGTGAGATCGACTGACTGCTGTACGGTACAGTACTACGCGCCGTTCTTTTTCGTCAATGTGAGCCAAAGAAAACAGCTGTCCGCCAAATGACCGGCCCATAACGCCCAGATGCCCCGCGGGAACATGGCCATCCACCAGGTTACACAGAGCAATTGCCACTGAACCTCTCTGCCTGTTTCTAAGGTCCACCACCACCTTCACAGCAGCAGCACATTCGCTCCAATTCTGCCCAGCTCTTGATCGACAGTACACTCTAGATTCTTTATTGTGCGTTGGCTCGTGTTGTCAGCCGATTTGGCCACCGCAATGCGACGACCGACCACATGATAAGATAATCATGTGCCGCCGTGTACCGTTATACCTGCCGAACAGCATATCACACATCCTCACCAAGATTTACTGAAACCAAGTTCCATACAATTGTATATACAACCAGATCTCTATATTCGCTAGCACAGGTTTCCACTGGCTACTTGCCATGCAGTTGGTCAGCTGATTAACACTCAAGAACTTGGCGCTCCGGCTCTATCGCGTGCACCCAGTGCAAAGCCGGGCTCTGCTCCGGCCTGTGGCCATGGACCATGCGCTTGGTCCCACTGGCGGTCTCCGCTCGCTGTCGATTGCTTGAGGCTGGCTTCCTCATTCGCCAAAGAGACCACCTACCGCCCAGTCGCCAACCTTCTTCTATCTCTCAACATGGTGCGCGTCGTGCTCTCCTCTGCCCTTGCGGCCGCCACTCTGGCCGCCACGGCCTCAGCCTTCACGATCGGCTTCGACAACAAGTGCTCGTACGAGATCGACCTGTACACGCGCGAGGGCGGCGTGTACACGGACGCCCAGGAGACCATCGCGGTCGGCGGCTCGTGCTCCAAGACGCTGGGCAAGGGCTTCGAGGGCCATTTCCGTCACGGCGAGAGCGTGGCCGCCACGCTCGTGGAGTTCGCCACCAAGGGCGACTACGCGCTGGCCTGGTACGACATCAGCATCATCCCGCCCAGCCTCGAGGCCGGCTGGGAGTACTGCTCCAGCCTGGAGGAGTGCAAGGAGCACTCGCCCTACGGCGTAGGCTACAACGTGCCCGTGTCCGTCACGCCGCAGAGCAACACTGGCAAGGACACGTGCCGAGAACTGACCTGCCCTGAGGACGGCTGCACGGACGCGTACCTCTTCCCCAAGGACGACGGTAAGACCCACTCGTGCGCCATGGACACGGATTTCGTCGTCACGTTCTGCCCTGATGGATCGGCCTCGGTCGCTTCCAACTCCACTTCGGCCTCCGTCTCGGACGGGGGCGACTACACGCAGGGCTCGGCCACTGCCTACGGCTCGGAGGAAGACTACTCGGAGTCGGCCTCGGAAGCCACGGAGACCCCGGAAGTGACCACCGCCACCCCCGTGGTCACCACGGCCACGCCCGTCGCCACGACCGCCACCCCTGTGGCCACCACCGCCACGCCCGTGGCCACCACGGCTACCCCGTCGACCGAAGACGCCGGTACCAAGAAGCCCAAGATCTGCGATATGTAAGCCACCAATCTCCCTGTGTATGTAAAGAAATGTCGACGTCTTAGCCTCTCTCTCGCACACTCCGGAGTGGGCAGAGAGAAAGAGAACGCTTCAGCGGCATACCATTGCCATTTCTCCAGTAGATTCGTTTTATGAATGGCCATTTCCCTCCATTTCCATCCATTCTTCGTGTCCGTCTTGGAGCTCAATGCACTATTGTATGCATGCAGGCAGGTCGACTAGTGCGACACTGGGAAATACCGGTATGCTACCGGTTTTCCCGTCTGAATACGTGAGCTTGAAGCTGTGGGCCCACCATCTCAAGTCTCAGTCTCCGATAAGCATGCCGCAACTGTCGCTGGGCGCGATCGCTCCGGCCTCGAGCGTGCTGTTCGTGTGCGACCTGCAGAGCGTCTTCCGCAATGCGATCTACGAGGTGGACTCCATGATGCGCGGCGCCGTGTCGCTCATCGAGATGGCCAAGATCCTGGCCGTGCCCGTGGTCGTGACGACCCAGAACGTAGCGCGTCTGGGCACCACGGCGCCCGAGATCACGGCCGCGCTCCAGGGCCACGAGAACGTGGTGGAGTTCGACAAGATGACCTTCACGATGATGACGCCGCAGGTGGAGAGCCACATGCAGCAGGTGCTGCCCAGCGCGCGCTCGGTGATCCTCTGCGGAGGAGAGACCCATGTCTGCGTGCTGCAGACCTGTCTGGACCTGCTGGCCAAGGGCTACGAGGTGCACGTGATCGCCGACGCGGTCTCGAGCTCCACAGCATTCAATCGCACGCTGTCTCTGGAGGTGAGAGCTTTGTTCATGCTAAGCCTTTGACAGAGACTAACACAACTTGTGTATGCAGCGCATGCGCCAAGCGGGCGCGTTCATCACGTCAGTCGAGTCGATCATCTTCCAGATGACGCGCGATGCAGCGCACCCCAAGTTCCGCTCGATCTCCAAGCTCATTAAGCAGCATCTGCAGTCCAAGAACGGCTTTGACACCCAAGCGCGGCTGTAGATCAATGGTCCCACGCCAAGCTGCATCAATCCAATCTGACGTATTTCTTTCATGCAATACTCCTCTGTTCTACTACAGTATTACTCAATACAACTCCCCTCACTGCCAGTACTTGGCGACCCACGAGGCACAGTTTGGATCGTGCGGCTTTGGTTGCAACGGGAAGCACACGAAACGCGCGTCTGCAGGTAGAGCTCCGCCACTCTCCACACAGCTCTTGTACTCGACGATTTGGCCTGGCAGAAGATCGTCCACCAACCGCACGCGGTCTGGCAGCACCATCTGACCAAACGACACAGTTAATACCGGCAGCCCAAGGCAGCAGGAAAAGCTCGATCGGACTCACCTCTAGCCAGTGGTCAAACTTGTAAATGTAATCGGTGATGCTCTGGAAATGCTGCGCTAGCGGCGTGTAGATCGAGCTCAGCCACTGGCTTGAGTCGTTCTCGTTGCGCCAAATCATGAGACTGCTGTTGTATCCGCCTTGACGCCGCTCATTGGCCATACGATCCGTCGAGAGGAGCGCGATCGTATCTGGCGGGATCTCTAGCGAAAGAATTGAGTCCAACGGGCCGACGATGACGGTATCCAGATCCATGAACACGCATTTTCCTCGCAGGTGAATAGCAATATCAGGGGCGAAGAGCCGAGCCTTGTGCCACCAGCCAGTCCATCCAGGCTCAGCTCCAAGATCGACACAGTAGAGATTTGGCGCCGAGAGAATACCCGTGGTGTCGTCTGTCAAGCAAACGACCACCACGCAGAGACAGTCGCTCTGCTCGACGTTGCGCATAACCGATAAATAGAGCTTGTTCACGTACTCGGCACTGTACTTGGTCCCCCACTTGACACAGACTACAGAGACGTGCTCCGCAGTTTGCTCTGGCGTGTCGTGATGGCAAGAAGAGCGTCTTGGACGCAGCTGATGCTGGTATTGCTGTTGCAAACTGTCGGTAGTATGTCTCGGTACGGGTCGTACGTTCAATCCAATCGCTTGCGTCAAATACGCCCAGTACATCTCCACCGCCTGTGGCTGTCGTCCGAGCCGTCGCAGCAGAACGTTCATATTGTAATGCGCTTCTCGAAACGCCGGAGAGATCGCAATCGCGCGTGTGCAATGCTCCAGAGCCTGTTCCAGCGATCCCGTGATCATTAGTTGCGCTGTAAACAGGAATCTCGTTAGCATCGAGCGGCTTCCAACCCAAAGAGTCACTATATAAGCCTCGTACTACCTGCCAAGTTGACGTGCGCTTCTGCACATTGAGGACTCTGCTGCAAGATCTGTTCATAGAGCGCCATCGCCTGCGAGCGGTTGCGCAGTCGGGCGTGCACTGCGGCCAACTGGAACTGGAGCTTGATCAGCTCCGCTGCAACACTGTTATTGTCAGACGCTGGTGATTGATGCTGATAGCATTTCAGCGCTGCATCGTAGTGCGCGACTGCTTGCGCATGGCGACCGGACGCGGTCAGCAGCCGCGCCAGCCGCGCGTGCCACGCTGCGTCCTGCTTTGCCTGAGCCTGCGCTCGCTGCTGGGTCTCCATGTGGCTTGTGCTGCGCAAGCCAAATGACCGTTTGGTCCGACGGGGTGCGCGTGCTGACCAAGAAGAGCTGCGACAATCAGGTTAGAGCGGAAGAGGGAGCTTGAAACGACATCCGCATCTCCATACAAAGCGCAGTACGATGCTGACCACTCGCGTTACTGACGTTGGGAGTTGGCTCCGACCTTTGGCATCGCGTTTGCCTGACCGATCAGATTCGGCGACCGAGCGCCCCAACCCAATCGGAGGTCTCCGCAATCAGCCGCCTGCTTCAACTTCAAACGCCAACGAAACCATCCGAGGAGTCGTCGACGCTTCGCGCTGCTGGGCCAACTGGTCGCGAATCCATCCTGATGATCAGAACCTCCAGTCCGTCGCTACGAGTCGGTTCGCCATCATTAGTTTACGAACCTGTCGCGCGTGACTCGGCCTCAGTTAAGCTGTTTGGAGTATCGGGACGCCGGGGCTGCCGGTTTTCAGGGCCTGGTCCAGCAGGAAGTTCTCAATGAGCTGGTGGCTGGCCTGGATCGTCCGCATGACCGTGTGCAGGATGAAGTCCGTTAGCGCGCCCATCCGGCTGGCGTTGTGCATGTAAATGTCGGGCGTGATGATGTAGCACATCTGCATGAGCGTCATGTCTGCCTCGGCGGTCGCCTGGCGCGCGCGCTCGATCACGACGTACCCGTCCTCGTGCAGCAGAATGCCCGTCGTGGGCTCCTCGGCAAACGAGGTCATCTCCATCATGCAGCGCCACCCGATCAGCGCGCGGTGTTCGTCTTCGCGCTTGCGTAGCACCTGCCGCACATGGTAGCCGGCCTTGGTCGTGTCGCTCGCGATCTCGAGGTTGAACTGCTCCATGACGGTGTCGCCCGTGGTCTCCACATGCTGCAAGAGAGCCACAACGCCGCCGTCAGCACCGAGTATATGCAGAAGAGCTGAGCTGGACCTGCCTACCTTGGGATAGTACACGCGAGACGGCATGGACTCCATGGAGTGCGCAAAGTGGCGCCAGACCGCTTTCCCGGTGGTCTTGACGTCGAATGGCAGCAGCTTGGTGGACACGATCTCCAGCACCATGCCGCCGTTCTCGCCCACGCGCACGCGCGCGTCGCTAAACTGCTTCTGCAGCTCACGAAGGCCCGTGGCCAGCATGATGGCGTCCACGTTGGCCAGCGCGCGCTCGGCGCCCTCGATGAGGTCCTGGAACTTGGTCTCGTTGCTTTGTGCAGTGGAACCGGCCGAGCTGGGTCTGTGGTGACCCTTAAGCACCTCCTACATGCACAACGATTCAGCATCAGAGCAACCAGGACATAATGCAGCACCAGAGAGCGACTACGTACCTCCCACGCGGCTCGGCGGTAGATGAGCTTCTGCAGAGCCTTCGCCACCTTGATCTGCTGTTCGAGCGAGTTCTTCAGTCGCGCGTTCTCCAGCTCGGCGCGCTTGCGCTGGTTCATCTGGCCCAGCGCAATGTCTTCCCACAGGAACAGCGTCGGGTCCGGAGCGGACGATAACGGCGCAGAGGTGCTGCTGCTACTCTTGGGCTCGGCATGCTGTCTGCAAGAGCTCTCCTGAGTGCGCAGCTGCTCGAGCTCGTTTTCCAGAGAGACCACGTTCTGGCGCAGCCGCATCAGCTCGAAGCGGCGCTCGTCGCGCGTGCGATTCGATTTGTACCCGCGGGGTCGCGTGGACGGCCGGCGTCTCTTCTTGGGCTTGGCCGGAGCGTCATCCTGTTGCTGCTCTTGCGGCGCGTCCTCCTCCTCGAGCAGCTCCGCTGCCTCCTCCAGCTCGCACTCGTCCAGGAACGACAGCACGGCGTGCAGCGTGGCCTCGGCGTCTTCCCCATCCATCTCTTCCGGCGGTGAGAAGAATTGCAAATGCGTCGTCCCATCTGCAGTGATAGTCCGGAACCAATCAGCAATCAGCAACCTCATGGATTACGGTCTTCAGCTGCAGCCACGCACCAGTGCTCACGCTGCTTCTCGCATGGCGTGGTCCAGCAGGAAGTTCTCAATGAGCTGGTGGCTGGCCTGGATCGTACGCAGGACCGTGTGCAGGATGAAGTCCGTGAGCTTGCCCATGCGACTGGCGTTGTGCAGGTAAATGTCTGGCGTGATCACGTAGCACATCTGCATCACGGTCGCGTCTCGTTCTCGCTCACGCTTGAGCACGATATAGCCGTCCTCTGGTAGCAAAATGCCCGTCGTGGGCTCGCCAGCGAACGAGATCATCTCCATCACGCAGCGCCAGGAGATCAGGATCCGGCCGTCTTCCTCCTCTCGCTTGCGCAGCACCTGCCGCACGTGATACCCGGCCGTGGCGCCGTTCTCAATCTCCAGGTCGAACTGCTCCATGACGGTGTCGCCCGTTGTCTCCACATGCTACAGAGCCAAAGCAATCATTAGTATAGCAACAGTCACAGCAGCGTGCATACGTAGGATCATACCTGTGGATAATAGACGCGGGATGGCAGCGTCTCCATGGCGTGCGCGAAATGGCGCCAGACTGCTCGGCCCGTGGCCTGGAGATCGAACGGCAGCTGCTTGGTCGAGACAATCTCGATTACCATGCCGCTGCTCTCATCGGAGCGCACTCGCGCATCGCTGAAGGGCGTCTGCTTGTCGTTCAGTCCTGCAGCCTGCATGACTGCGTCCACATTGGCCAGCGCTCGCTCCGCGCCGTCGATCAGGTCCTGGAACTTGGCCGCATTGTTGCTTTCGGATGCCGCCCTTGTCTGTGTCTGGGACCTGCGGCTGCCCTTGAGAATAGCCTGTGGTGCACGCAAGAGGTTCATCAGGATCACGCTCAGCGACCAAGCAAGGACAGCACTTTCCTCCCAGGTCGTGCGTCGATGGATGAGCTTCTGCAGCGCGGTGGCCACTTGGATCTGCTGCTTCAGGAAGTCCTTCAAGCGGATGTTCTCCAGCTCGGCTCGCTGCCGCTCCTCCCGCTGCCGCGACGCGACGCCCTGCCACATGGAGAACGCGCACTCGAGCGAAGACGCGAGACGCTGCGAGTCCTCGCCTGGCTCATGCGTAAGCTGCTGTCGACTGCGCTCTTGCGTGCGGAGGCCCTCTAGCTTCTTCTCCAGGGAGCACATAGTCTCGCGCAAGTGGATCAGCTCAAACCGGCGTTCGTCACGCGCGCGATTGGGCTTGTAGCCTGGCGCTCGCTTGGGTGGACGGCGCTTCTTGCGCTGCGTAGCGGAAAGCTCCTTCTTTTGCTGCTGCTTGGCTTCTTCTTCACGCTCGCACTCGTCCAGAAACGACAGCACCACGTCCAGGGTGGCGCTGGCTTCGGCTTCGTCTTCATGTTGCATCGCTCGTGCGATTAATATTGCAAATTCGTCAGCACTAACACTGAATAGCAATCGACCGACGATCGGATGGCAACATTGTCAATGCTGAAGAGTGAGAATGCTGGCATCCAACAGCGCCATCTTCTCCTATATCGTACTCCTGGGCGTAGACTCAGACCGAAGGAGCTGCTTCGGACGAGCCTCAAGTCGCGATAATCAAGCCATCCTTCATACCGAAAACCGGATGAATGCCACTGCTTCCTCCAATTCGCACTAATCCAGGAACGGCAGCACCGCATCCAGTATGGTGTCGGCCTGCTCACCTTCCTGCATCATGGCCTCACCTTGATACAATCAAAGCCATCGGCTTGTCTGAGAATCGCTTTGATGTCGATTGATTTACTGTCGTCGTAACACATTCGTAACTTGTCTGTCTACCTCCCATTCAAGTGGAAGAGTATGGCGCTTTGTCGAAGTGGTTCCAGCTCGTTGGCGACGATGGAAAGGCGCTGTCAGCCCCGACCTCGGTGGCAATTGACGTTGAAGACGTCGATACCTTCCGAGACGCAGTGAAGGAAAAGTACGCAGACAGCCACCTGCAGGGCTACACTAGGAACCGTCAGCCGTTGGATGCGTGGGCCTCGCTAATCGATCTTGGAGTGAAAGAAACCCTGTTCGTGGAAGTTCCGCAGCGAACAAGCCAGGAATCATCTGATGTGCGTGACCTGCAGCGTCCAAAGAGAGTGGTGGCTCTCCAAGATGCATCCTGGTTCGGCCTGCAAGGACGACACGGAGGACTGTACAGTTTTGGTCCGAATGTGAAGCACACGCTGCTTCGAAGTGCTCTGACCAGCGAAATCATCTGCCGACTGGACAAAAGCACGTTCTTTTAGTCAACAGCCCGACGATGACCGGGAAATCTTCCCTGATGACGTTGGTCGGCATGGAATTACTGAACAGAGGTAAGCAGCTCAAGCAGAAGAGCATCACCTTCAGCTTTGCGGCGGCGTAGCAATTCACGAAGGAAACGTTTATGGACATATTCAAGCGTTACTGCAATGTTGACTGAGATTCCGCAGTAGCCATGGCGACAACAACTGAGGACTACATGATCTATCTCTTTGTGGGCGAGACGCAGCGACTACACAATGATCGGACAACACCATATTCGATCTATCGATCGGAGATATTTTGGCAACTGGTCAAACGCGTATGTGTGGAGCCAAGATCTCGAATCAGAGTGCTAATGTTTGCATCGTACGGGTTTGATTTTCAATTCACGCGCGGTGAGGGTCCACTCCGACTGCCACAAGAGCTGGTACTAAGGAGTGAACGCCTAAACTTCAGTGAGCAGGAAGTGCAGGAATTTGCTTCTATGGCTTTCAGGACCTTCAAGATGCTGCAGGCGAATTCTGCAGCCAACTGGCAAGGCCGACCGGTGGACACGTTGGACTTTACGTGATTGCAATCGATACCTTCAACCAGATTTATAGATCACTTACGAGCATTGGCAGTGCGCTTCCATCGGCTCAGGAATGGATTTGCAAATTGTACAGGGGATCGATGTATAACCCCATAGACCAAGGGCTGTTCTATTCGTTGACTACAAGTCGAGTAGTGAACAAGTTGAATGCACTGAAAGTCGAAGAACTCGATGGACTGGAACGGATTGTTTGCGGAGTTGAAAGCAAGGCGGACGCTGAAATTGCCAAGACGTGCGCTCGTGCAGGCATTCTCGTTGAGTCGCAATGCGATATGAAGTTTTCATCGCCAGTGATGTGGCAACTGTTTGTCAGGAAGCGTGCTTGCCTCGTTAGGCGTGCACGTCGTGGCCCCAAAACGCTCCAGGAGATGATCGAATCGGTTGTCCGAAGTATCAATTTCGATACTATTCGCCATGCACTTCACAAGAGAATACCTGGTGATGATACAGTGGAGAACTTTGCAATTGGAATTTTACAAGGCCACTGTTCGCCACAATACTTCTAGATGTCCGCTGACATCTGAGCTTTACTCGGGACGAGTGGATCCATTAGCTTCACGATTCGTGCTCGAGGAGAGTTTTGGGCCATTGAGTTGCTGCAAAGCGCCGACAGCTTGGATGAACACTTGAAGCTATTCGCTCCTGACGGCCGATATTCCGAGCTGCAGTTGACCGACTTTCGATTGCTGAAGTTTCAATATCTGGCTCCGTTTAATGATTCTACGGATAAATCGATTGCTGTGACTTGGGTCGTTGTGAGAACCTTCTCATAGTGTGCTATGATAGAGGACTGGAAAGCGTGGCCATTCGCAGCTCCAAGTGCACGTGGAAAGTATTTTGATATTCTGACTCTTATAATGGCTGCTTGACGTCTTCTGTACTTTATTCATGACGAGAAGCGTCTCCTTCGTATTGTAGACGGTTGGTTGGTGAGTGGAGGCGAACTTGCAGTCCGCATACGACACGTTATTTACATAGAGCATGGATGGGGTTCCATTCGTGCTGACAGTCCTCCACGCACAGTCTGATCCAGCAGAAAGTTCTCGATGAGCTGGTGACTGGCCTTGATCGTACGCGCGACTGCGCTCAGGATGAAGTCCGTGAGCGTGCCTATCCGGTTCACGTTGTGCATGTATATGTCAGGCTTGATGATGTAGCACAACTGCATCACGGTCGAGTCTGCCGACTGTTGTGCAGGTTTGATAACGACATAGCCGTCCTCAGGCAGCAGGATCCCCATTGTGGGCTCGCCGTTAAACGAAACCATCTCCATCGCGCAGCGCCACGCAATCAGAACCCGGTCTTCGTCCTCATGTTTGCGCAGCACCTGCTGGACGTGGTACCTGGCTTTGACGCTGCCGTGCTCGGTCTCCAGGTCGAACTGCTCCATGACTGTGTCGCTCGTGGTCTCCACGTGCTACAAGGACCCACACGACGAGTGTAAAGAGACGAATCCTGCTGCAGAAGCATCGGCAATGCGTACCTGTGGGTAATACACGCGGTGAGGCAGAACCTCCATGGCGTGCGCAAAGTGGCGCCAGACCGCTCGGCCTGTTGCCTTGACATCGAACGGCAGCAGCTTGGTGTCAACGACCTCGAGCACGACGCTGCCGGTCTCGTCGACATTCAAACTCGAATGGCTGAATGGAGGCTGCGCCTGGCTTAGTCCCGTGTCCTCCATGATCGGGTCGATGTTGGCGAGCTCGCGTTCTGCGCACTCGATTACGTCCTGGAACCTGGCTGCATTGTTGTCCATCGTCGTCCTCATGAGAGCGTGTCTATGGCTGCCCTTTAGGATCGACTGAGAGCCACGAAGACGAGCAAGCGGGTTACTATTGACGATGGGACGCAGCACCAGGTCTTGGCCATGCCACAAACCTCCCACGCCGTGCGCTTGTGGATGAGCTTCTGCAGCGCTTTGGCCACTTTGACTTGCTGCGCCAGGAAATCCTTCAGGCGGATGTTCTCCAGCTCAGCACGCTGTCGCTCCTCCAGCTGCCGCGACGCGATGCCTTCCCACGCGGAGAGCACTGACACCAGCGCCGGAACGGACGCAGAGCTCCTGCTCGTGTCGCTTGTCCTGTGTGTCGACCCGGCAGAGATCTGCCGGCTACACTCTCTTGCTTGAAGGTCCTCCAGCTCGCTCTCCAGAGAGCGAACGGTCTCGCGCAAGTGGATCAACTCAAAGCGGCGCGCATCACGAGCGCGATTGGGCTTGAAGCCTCGAGATCGCTTTGAAGCCCGACGCATCGTATCCTGTACGGGAACCTGGGCATCGACATCCGCAGCTTCCTCTGGCTCGCACTCGTCCAGGAACGACAGCAGCGCATCCAGCGTGGCGTCGGTGTCCTCGCTTTCCTGCTGCATCACTTCCAGACACTGAATTGCACTTTGATATCCCAAGCGGTATAATACCAACAAGTCAAAAACTAGCGAACACTGAATAGCAATAATGGTAAGACCGCATTCATTTACGCCACGGCATGAATGCGAGTGAGAAAGCTGTCGACGCCTTCGTTCGTGAGAGAGAGACTGCGCATCGTCACTCTCACCGGCTTTGCAGTACATCCAGGATGAGATCGCGTGAGAGATTGGCAAAGCCGTCGCTCTTGGTCACGGCGTCAAAGTTGCGCACGATGAACACCAGGCAGATCTCCCGCACGCGCGTGGTCTGGAACTCGTCGGCCGACTGCAGCAGCATTGCCGCGTTATCCACGTCGATGGTCTTCTGCACGATAACCTCGCACATGTCCTTGAGTCGGTCCAGCGTGTACAGATCGGCGGCTGCATACAGCTCCAGCGCCATCTCGGCCCCGACGTCCACCGAGTCCACATAAATATACTCCAGCAGCGCCAGAAACACCGGCACACGCATGTGCTGCAGGCGGATCTCATGCTCACGCGACTCGCGCATGCCGGAGCTGAACATGGCGCGGAAGTGGTCGCTTCGCGCCGCCAGGATCGCGCGGTGTGAGTGGACAGCGCGGCCGTCGATGAGGAAAGTCACGTCCGAGAAGTCGGCATTATCAATGAGCTGCCGCATGTCGTTCACGTACGAGGACGTGAGCATCATTGTGCGTACCAGCGCCGAGGGGTCCACGAGCGCGACTGTGTGCTCGTTGTAGGACGCGACCGACACCACGCGCTTGTTCTCCAGAACCTCGACCATGCGAGGCAGCGTGACCTTGTTTGTGTCGTTGTGCCCGAGCTTGCCGTGGTCGCCGTTGCCCCACGTGTACACTTCCCCGTCGTCAGTCAGGGCGACCGTGTGGCTCCAGCCGCACGTGATCTGCACGACCATCTTGTCCTTGAGACTCTCGACCAGCGTCGGCACAGTCTTGTTCACCTTGTCGCCGTGGCCCAATTGGCCGTGCTCGCCGCCGCCCCACGTGTACACTTCGCCGGATTCAGTCACGGCCGCTGTGTGGAACCCGCCGCAGGCAACCTGCTTGACTCGCTTGCCCACCAAAGCGTCGACTGTGCGAGCGTACAGCTGGTTGTGCTCGGAATGGTGACCCAGACGACCGAATTTGCCTTCGCCGAATGTGTAGACATCGCCGCTTTCTACATACCAACACCAGCAGATTATGAGCAACTCATCTTGATGCGAATGCCGACTTTGCGTATGTGGTTGGCTTTACCTGTCAGCGCTGCAGTGTGGAACCCGCAGGCGGAGATCTGTTTGATGCTCTTGCCGCGCAGTTCCTTCACGGCGCAGGGCAGATACTGATGGCCATCAGTGGTGCCATGGCCCGAGACGCCGTTCTCCTTGTCGCCCCACGTGTACACGTCCTTGTTCTCCAGCAGCACGACCGTGTGTCGGCTGCCGCAGGCCACCTGCCGCACGTGCAGCCCCTTAAGAGTGTCCACGAGACACGGCGTCGAGTGGCCCGTGTCGTTCCCGTGGCCGAGCTTTCCGTACATGCCGCCGCCCCAAGTGTACAGATCACCCGAGACCGTGACCGCCGCCGTGTGGTAGCTGCCGCATGTCACCTGGCGGATGCTCTTGCCGCGCAGCTCTTCCACCAGTCGCGGCACAAACTTCCAGCCATTGTCGCCGTGGCCCAGCCGCCCGTCGTCGCCTCGACCCCAGGTATACACCTCGCCTTCCTCTACAACGCCACCACACACACAGGCGTCAGAGCCAGACATGACAGGCCAATCCAGCCCATGACCTCAATGTACCTGTGAGAACGACGGTGTGCCCGCTTCCGCAGGCGATCTGCACGATGCGTCGCTCCTGCAGCGCGTCCACGAGCACGGGTCGGTGCTGGTCGCTCGTGTCGCCCAGACCGAGCTGGCCGTCCTCGCCGCGCCCCCAGCTGTAGACTGCGCATTCACATAGAGACACGCTGTGAGCACCGAGAGAGATCGAACCGCCGTAGCTGCTGGGCACGGACCTGTCATTCCTGTCGCGCGTTCCGGACTGAAGACTCTTCCCCACGCTTTTTCTTGGACCGGCTGGTTTCTGTCGGGGCCTGATATCGCGCTTTTACGGATAACATGAGACAGTTTTACGGATATCGAGTTTACAAGCAATCGTAAAAATGAGCATAAGACTGCGACGGAACAATTGCGCATTTTATTTGGAAAATCAGCATCTGATTGGCTGAATAATAGAACAATATTCAGCAGGAACTACGAATTACCAGAATCAGGTAGCAATTGATTATGCAAGTTCCAGAACACGGTTGCATGTGGCTTGCCATGACTGGCGCTTCAGAGATCGCGCCTGTACGACTCCATGAGACCGGATGGCGACCGCGGCTTGCGTGCGTGTAACTGAGTCGCGGGGAAAACTGCAAAAGGATTGGGCGTCTATGTACATTGGCTTCAGGTGCATTCCTGAAGGAAAAAGGCACCGCCCCTGCGCCTCAGTTGAATGGGAAGGATCATTGATGATGCAGCATGAGATCTCAATTGAGTGCGATCCTGCATCTTGAGAGATGGATAACAGATCTTTTTGGTGTTGATGGAATTCTTTCGAGCGCATGAAAGTGGATCCAAATCAACTGGAAGCGCAATGTCACGACTCGACGACGCAGCTTTTGGCTCATTTCATGATTTCGATCTGTGAATATATTATGAACAAGATCGCTATTTCTTCTGGAAGAAATTTAACAGAGTCGTTCGCGCTGCTGGCGATTGCTGCTTCGGGCGAGACGATGACGCCCTGGTGCCACCGGACGATGGCTGCGTTCGACTCTTCTTGACGCTTTGGCTGGCTGGAGTACTGGTGTTTCTGGCTTGCTGTGAATGCGATTTTTTGGCGAAGAATTGTGGGGATTCCACCGGAGCAGCGGCCGAGCGCGAATGCTTGCTCACGAGATCACGCAATGACGTTGTTTTCGACGAAGCAGTCGATCCCGGTTCATCCGGAGCTGGTCTTTTGCGGGTCGCACTTGTGGACACTTGCTCCAGCAGCGAGTGCGTGATTTTCTTTGGCGATGGCGTCGTCATCATCGTCTGAGGACCTGAGCTGTAGGATTGCAGCAGATTTTGCATCGAGCGCTCCTTGTTTCGAGCTTGCATGATTTTTCTGCGCTTGATCGCCTCCGGGTCAGGCGATACGACTCGCTCCTTTCGACGTGGAGCGTTGGATGCTGCGAGCAGCAAGTCTTCTTCTCCGTCTTCATCGAAATCATTTGAAGCAAAGGACGGTGGCTCCACCGTGGTGCTTGCCTGAGAGGCCTGAGGTGTCTGGCTTGCGGATAAGGATTGCTGAGAGCTGCTGTTGGATCGTGGTTGAAGATCGCGGGGGCACACGAGTCCTTCATACATCTGCACCATGAGTTCTACAGACTGAATGGCTCCGAGAAAGCTGTCAGACTGCCGTCCAGTAGCGTGCAGATCCAGTGGGTCGGCACTCTCAGACAACGCTTCGGGCGGAATAGTGACCCCAAGGGATGCACACGCACGCTGGAAGATATCAGGAACGCAGTGGTCATCGTTCGAGTCGCTCAAAAGGGTGCAGACCTGGCGCTTTGGATCGAAAACGACGTGGTGGTAAAATATACTCTCGGCTTGGTGGAAGCGCTCGATGAAATCTGGCGGGATGATCGTGCCCGAGGAGGCGAGTTTACTGAGGATTCGCTGCACGCGCAGATGGCCAGGAGCCCCACGAAACTGGAAAACATGCTTGAGCGCAGTCTTACGAGCAAAGAATCGCCGTGAGCTTCAAAGTAGTAGTGAAGAACATTCACAATGAGAACAAGCTTACCACAATGCCAACATTGGGCAGTGAGTCGAGAAAGTCGCATCCGGCAAAGACGCAAGTCTGCACAAACATGCGCGTGGCCTCCGGCTCGCCGGTCGTAAGGTGGTGCATCTTTTTCAGAAACGCATTCGCTGCGGAGCATTGCAAAGAGGGCGTTAGAACAAAAAAGTCGGCATGGTGGCGATCAGGAGGTTATTGCACTTGTCGTGTTGCTGTTTTCGTGAATGATGGAGCGTGAAAGCACCTATAAGTAGTGTTTTCATGAGTATCCAGATAAGGACGAGGCTACTACAGTAGCTTTGTGCACCTGTATGTTGCCAGAGTCGTCAAGCTTGAAGAGCACGGGGTTGTCCACTTTACAGGCCAGGCAGTACACCAGCACATCCGAGTCTTCCGTAACGATGGCGGAAGCTAGGCCTTGCTTACACATCCAGACCATCTAGCGAATCTGCTCAGTTGGACATGTGCTCGTTCTCGTCGTTGCAAATGGTAATGAGCACAATTACCTGCGCGTCAGATTCAAAGGGCGCGACAACAAAATCGATGTTGGCTTTGCGAAGCTCTTCGAACACGCGAGTGAGGATGGCTGGAGTGATCGAGACGGACTGGGAAGGAACCAGAGTCAGTGGGCAACATGAGCTGAACAGAGGAGTGAAACAGCTCCATTTGGTATTACCCTTTGAAAAAACTGCTCGGCAGCATTCATGGCTGTTTGTCGTGCTAGACCCTGCGAGCGCTGTGCCTGCGCCAAGCACTCATGGCCACGCTGACGGTTCTTCTTCGATTCGCCCTGACGCTTGGCATTTGTGTTGGCCTACATTTCAGCCACACTGCAGTGAGCCTTCCATCCACTCGATGCTTGATAATATTCGTTTGGTACAACGCACTTTGAGCGGAAGTCGCTGGCCATCAAATACGAGCTGCACGCTCTGGATGCCGCACGCCTTCAGTAGCGCTACTTTGCGCAGCATGTACCTTATATACGCGTCTGTCGGGCGGCCTGTGGCCAGATCCAAGGCGCATCCGTAGCAGCTACAATCCAATCGAATGGATGCATGGGTACCGCCTCAGCACTGCACTATCGCAGGCAATTATGAGCATCGCGAGCAGCACGTACGCCTTATGCAGCCAGGAGAGCGCATCTACCACCACGCGCTGGCCCTGGAAGTCCCGCAAGTGCGTGGTCTGCACTGCGTCCTGCAGGTGCCGGAGCAGGCCGTCGACGCCCATGGAGCTCCTCACGCAGCGAATGACGCGCCGGCCTCTAATAAAGCGTTTCAAACGTAACCCTACTCCTTTACCGTACATAAATGTACTCTAATTGCAATGGGAAGTAAGTAAGTAGATCCGCCAATTATCACGTCATTTTTCCAGCGGAACCTAGAGGGCGGACCGTTAAAAGAGCTGCTCACATCTAAGCGAAAAGCTTGAAGCCTTGTTCGTCTTACAGCTTGTGTAGTGTAGGTGTGTGCATATCGGTCGATGGGCGCCATCGTTCGAGGCGAAAGGCTTACTCATATCTCTGGTGACGAATGTCGTGGTCTGATTACATCACTGCGTCACCCGCCATTACGCAGAAGTACCGTGTTTTTGCAATTAGTAAGTAGGTCGGCTGGGATCAATTGGGTCCACTTCAGTCGCGCTGGCACAGTGTACCGCCGGGTTCATTAGAACAAACAGCAAGCATGCAGAACGCGAATGCCAGCGGCGGCACCAGAGGCGGCTACGGAGGCGGCCAGCAGCAACAGCAGCCTCAGTTCGCGTCGTATCTTCAGCCTCCGTCCGCCGGCGGTGGAGCGGAGGCGGAGGCGGACCTGCCGTCGTCGCTGCCGTCCTATATGCCCACGACGACGAATCCTGGGGCTGGTGGGGCTGGCGGCCGGCCTCCGTACGGCTTTGACATGCTAGGACGCACCGCACAGCCGCTCGGGCGGCAGGAAGAGATGCAGCATCCGTATCTGGCCGCGGCCGGCGGCTCCACGGGCGATAACGGACTGCCGACCAAGCGCCAAGCGCCCATGGGCCAGTGGAAAACGCCCCCGCAGTTCATGTACGCGCCTTCTTCGGCGTCGTCGGCTTCGTCCTCACGCCCGTCGTCAGCGGGTCCAGTGGGCGGCCAGCCGAACCGAGACAGCGGGCGCAACAGTCCGTCATCTGGTATGCGTAGTATGACGTTCCAGGATGGCAACGCGGCCGCCGCCATGTACGCGATGCCTCCGGGGTTGATGGACGAAGAACAACAGCAAAAGATCAAGCGACAGGAGATCGGCGGGATCTCGGCCGCGCAGTTCGCGGCCAGCACGGGCGGACTGACCATGGACGCCACTCTGTTGGCTCGCGTAAGTGGCACGGACCCGTCCATGATGGGCTCGGAAGAGATCAAGCAGATCATGCGCACGCCCGACCTGCTGTCCATCTATCAGAAGCTCCAGGAGGAAGACGACAGACGACAGCGGCGGCTGGAACGCAATCGTGCGTCTGCGCGCGTGCGCCGTGAGAAGAAGAAGGGCATGGTCGAGACGTACGAAGGAGAGGTCTCGAAGCTGGAGAACTCGCTAAATCTGCTCAAGTCGCACACGTTTGGGTCTGGTCAGTCGTCGCAACTGATCAGCGCCTTGGGTACGTTTGACAAGTGTCTTCCTTCTATAATATGCTAGAGCTGATGGTGTTTCGGTTGTTGATGATCACAGAATACAGCTCTGGGGAGCATCTGCGTCATGCACTCATGTCCAAGGAGGCCAAAGTGGAGCTCATGGCGCGTATCCTTGGCCAGCACTCTCGTAACACAAACGCGGTGCGTGTAATCAGTGAATCGACATATGTCTGGGTCAGCACACACTGACGCTTTCGTGTTCTCGTTGCTGTTCAGATCCGACGAGCTAATTATGAGAACCAAATGCTGGTGGCCGCGGCCACGGAGGACACTGACCTCGCAGCAGGCTTGCGGGCCCAGCTGAACCTGACAGATGATCAAATGCGCCAGCTGCAGGGCATGGCTCACTATGTACACGACGAGGCACGGAAGCTGGATGCCATCAGCAAATGCTTCTCAGCGCTGCGCGCGCACGACTGGCTGTTCTTCCCAGGCATTGAGGTGCGTTCTCATTGAAGCCCCAAGTCGATTTGCTTATTGATGATCGCTTGATATGCTTTCGCCAGACTATTCTCCACCAAACACGCAATACCATGACGTCGCAGCAATTCCAGCGGTTCCTGTCGTGGACATCTGACAATCGGCATGTGATCGAGAGACTCCAGGTAGCAGCTCTTAGCGTTTGTTTGCTGTCGTCTAACGAACAGGCAGCTAATGGCTTTCTTGATTACTGTAGGTTCTTCCGACGTCTTCGGTGTCGCCATCGGAGCAAGATCTTGCGTTTGAGTTTCATGAGGATTGAGAGTATGTTGAGTGATCGAAGACCCGCCGTCGGGTGTTCGCAGTTGGAAGCAGTGAGAAGAGAGGAGCGAGAGAGAGAGAATGGTTATGTGTCCATAGAAGAGAGAGAGCGGCTGCCAGTGTGGCAAACAGGAACACGGAGTAGGTAGGAAGGAAAGACTGGATCCGATGCACACTCGTGTGCGTTTTGGCTATAAGATTTACGTCTGCAATATTTCCTTCCCTCTGCAGCGTCTACATCTCCAGGAAGTTCTTCATCATGACCATGCCGTCCTCGGTCAGAATGCTTTCGGGGTGGAACTGCACGCCCTCGATCTTGAACTTCTTGTGGCGCACGCCCATGATCATCGTGCTGTCCTTGACCGTGGCCGTGACTTCGAGCACGTCCGGCAGCGTCTCGGGCAGCCCCACGAGCGAGTGGTATCGGATCGCCGTGAATTCGCGGTTCATGCCCTTGAAGAAGCCCTTACCGTCGTTGATCATGGTCGACTGCTTGCCGTGGAAGATCTCCCCAGCGTGGCTCACGGTGCCTCCGAACACCTCGAACATGCACTGCAACCCTGCTCGCATCAATCACACGTAGCGCCATCAGATCAGCTCATACAATGCAAAGCACAAGGCGATAAGTCAAACGCAATTGACGCACCCAAGCAGACGCCACCAATGGGGATCTTGCCGCCGAATTCGCGGATGACGTCGCACGAGATGCCGGCGTCACTGGGCTTGCCAGGGCCCGGAGAGATCATGATGCGGTCCGGATTCAGCTCGCGGATCTCGTCGATCGTGATCTTGTCATTGCGACGCACGTCCACATCCGCTCCCAACTGCGCCAGGTACTACACAGCCACAAGAATGGCACCCACACACGAGTCAGAACCCCGACCGCATTCATTCGCTTTAAGCAGCGATAGCACAGACACGCAGACGCAGCCGACGCAGATGCAGACAGACACACAAGCAGCTTACCTGGAAGATGTTGTACGTGAAGGAGTCGTAGTTGTCGATGAGCAGCACGCGCGTTCCGGTCGTCATGGCCGATGCTGGTCTGATGGTCCCAAGCGATGTGCTTGTTCGCGGCACGTTCTTGTGTGCCCAAACGCAATTCGCACTTAAACGGATCTCAACTATACAGTAGGTATCCGTCCAAATACGAATTATCAGTTGCCGGTTTAAAACGTATCTGATTTACATAAAATGGTGAGTAAACCAATTTATCATATCAAAATAAGGTTGGAAGCCAGCAGAGTGTGACAGATAAGTTCGGCACGTCGTGCATAGAAAACAAATACCAAGGAGGAATATGCGGGTAGGGAATCGCGCTTGCTCCGTGAGCCTCGTGCGGCTGTGGCAACGCACTCACAGCTCTGTGCATTGGATGGATACTGTAGCTCCCTACGACCGTGGGTGTGGTCCTGCTCATGCCGCTGCTGTGGTTCCTGGGCGTCGTTCTCACGCCCGCAGGAGAAGCCGGCGGACTGTTCAGCATGTCCGTAGCCGAGTACGTGACTCTGCACAGGAGTTGGAAAACAGTCGGAACTGGAAGAGAGGAGCTTACGTGATGTACGTGTGCTGTAGTGCCATCCTGATCCACATCCGTCCGTGGGTGTACGTGACGGCAGGCTTCTACCACCCGCATTTGCTGCAGGTTCGGCATGATTGTCTCCATGGTTGCGGGCTTTGATGCATGGATAAACCTGCTTGGATGTATGCTACAGTTGCTCTTCGTGCTGCCGCTCACGTTTGCGCTCGCCAAGCGTGTGGAGCCTGAGCTGGGATCTATGAACACGCTGCGCTTGCTGCTCGTCGCCAACGTTGGCGCTAGCTTTATCATCTTTGTGCAAATGTTCAGCCTGTACATTATCTTCCGTGAACCAGCGTATCTGTACGTCCACGCTTTGCCCAATGTATTTGTATCGCTCAGCTCATGGCTTCGACTTCGTACAGGAACACGGGTCTGTCAGGCTTTACTGGCGGCATCACAGCTTTGCTTGTCGCGTTCATGAAGCCAATGCCTCACGCTACGGCTCCAGCTATTCCTGGAGTAAAGCTGCGCGTACGTTCGATGACCGTGCACCGCTCTGCCTTAATCCCAAGTGTGACTAATGTCTCGTCGTGTGCATCCACAGTTTTACCCATTGCTAGCGATGCTCGGTTTCTCGGGTTGCTCGACACTGGCCTTGATGACGTCGATGACTGTGTTCCGAGCAGCTCTCCTTGGAGCTGGCCCTTACTCTGTGTACGGAGGCTTCTTGGGCTGGTACTACCTCCGCTTCCTCAACAAGAACAGTCTCACCAAAGCAGTCGGAGACATCTCGGACGACTTCGCCTGTGTGGTGCTCTTCCCAGACTTGTGCACGTACGTGGAAACCAGAACGTTCTACTCACTGATGCCATTGAACTGACACCTATGCTACGTCTCTACGCACAGACCGATCATCGGACCGTTTGCTACGTTTTGCTTCAACGTGGTCCAGCTCTGTGGTTTTTTCAAGAACCGCTCGAAGGTCACCAACACGACAACGCCACTGCCTGTTCTCGCGGTATGCACTGGCAGGTCCTGAGACGAGTTGTTGTAAGGATATTGACGTTTCTTTGCTGGGATTAGAACCTGAGTGAAGATCCGATTGCTGAGCGCCGAAAGTAAGCGCAACGCCTGTCACCGTGCGTCTGGCAAAGGAGCTGCATACTGATTCTTTGGTGATTGTGATTGCAGAGCGCGTGCCATGAAGGCGCTGGATGAAAAGTTGGCCAAGCTCGCTCATGCACGTGAGGATACTGCTGGTAGCAACAACGGCATCTCTCGCTCAGCGTTGCTATCGACGACGCTTGATGCCGAAGATGAGGAATAGCCATGTCCACATTAGGCCAGTGTTAGTATTCATCGTCCGAATGAATGGAATTTCAGAAGGATCTTGGCAGTAGTGCATTCACTTTGTGTGTCTCTCTCTGTCGTACACCGGACGATCTTCGCAGTAGACGCATCAAGACACCAGAGCTACCGACTCAATGAAAGTGTGTACGAAAAAAACTCGAAGGAGAAAGGAATTGATCGACATCAGGCAAATGAGATTGAAATGGGGGCGAGACCGCTCAAAGGTGTCGCCCCTCTTGAAACGAGACAAGCCTGCACGAGAGCACGGCCATCCGTGTGACTACGGCCACAGCGCTAAGTGCCAAACATCGACAACCAACCAAGAAGGTTGGATACGGTGTCCGAGATGGACGAGACAACCGCGCTCTTCGTACCCGGGTGGACGACGAGCCACATCGGCCCGCCAACGAGCATATGATGAATGCAGCTCGCTTGAAGACGCGCGGCAGCCACTAGGTCGGGACATCCACACCAATGAAAAACTTAGCAAAGCAAACAAAATGTGCATGACCCCTGCACTTACCTGCAGAGTGGAGTTTGGCCACCTCATTGGACATCGACTTCAAGCATGAATTGGTCGCTTGGGTCCGCTCAGTCTCCGAGCCCTCGTAGTAGGCTTCCTCAGCTTCAAGAACTGGCAGTGGTTCGGGGGCAGCGATCTGCGTCCAGTCCACACGCACTAAACAAGAACACAGCAGTACAGCATGCGCACATGAATCAGTGCCAAGTGGAGCGCAGACTTACGGTGGGGAGAGACAATCGCTTGCTCATAAATCAGACCATTCAAGTAAGCGGTTTTGAGAGCACTGATGTCACTCGTTTGGGGCGACGCTAGCGCTCCGTAAAACGCGATCGCAGCGGTACGCACTGATCTGTCGGAGTTGATGATGAGATCCTGGCTGTCTTGGAGCATCTTGCATGCAAAGGCCAAATACGAGACTGTGTGCCAAAGAAAACCGCGAGCAGATACCATCGAGCTCTTCAGATGGCGGTGCGGCCTTTCCAGACGATGCTGCCACGAGACGAACGGTGGGCAACTCATTTCCGGTTCGAGAAAACGTAAAAAAGCATAACGTACCGTGCCACAGCTTGTTACTGCGGGTAGACGTTTAGCAGCGGAACTCGAAGTCTCCCGTAAGTTGCATAGGATGCTTGGCTCGGATGGTCCAGAAGACTCATTTGTGCGTGCGTGTGCGTGCAGAGCAAATCGAAACTTGGAGGCCGTGTGCGACGCGACGGAGAAGCCCCAAGAGGCAGGTGAGACAGTTTTACTGATAACTTTTCATCCAGCGTCAGGATTGGCTCGGTTGGATCCTCAGCGCAGAGTGTGTGCAGAGCAGCAAGAAGACCGAATAATCAGTTGATGCCTTTGCGGTAGTTTGTGTGCAGTAACAATAACAATATCCATCCCTGCGCGCGTTTGTGTAGTGCAGGTTTTCGTTACAATGTGATCACACTTACACCACAGCGTTCTTTCACGAGTCCAGCTCCGTTGCAAGTGTAGTTATTGTTTTGAGTTGTCTCCAATTGCTCATGTTGTGATCAAACAAGCACAGAAACACAAGGTGTTTACATTTTGTATTTGAGATGGCTCCCTTTCCTGAAGATCATGCTCCTCACTTGGGCTGTGCAGTTGGAATCCAAGCGTGTGGAGTGACCAGGCTTAGTTGAACAGCATCGAGACCGACTTCTTGCCGTGGATGTTCTGGATGGCCTGCGCCACGAGCGGGGCAATGTCGAGCTGCACGATTTTCTCGTTGCCCTTGCAGCTTTCCGGCAGGGGCGTCGTGTTCACCACCACGACCTCCTTCAGCGCCGAGTTCTTGATCTTTTCGCTGGCCGTGCCGTTGAACAGACCGTGCGAGGCAAACGCGTACACGTTGCGGGCACCGTGGTCGACCAGGTGCTGGGCGGCCTTACATAATGTGCCGGCCGTATCAATCATATCATCCACGATGATGCAGTCCGAGCCTTCGACGTTGCCGACGAGATCCATCTTGTCGATCTCGTTGGCCTTGATGCGCTGCTTGATGATCATGGCCAGGCCGGTGTTCTGCACGCCGTACTTGCCCACGAGCCACTCGCGGAACTTCTTGGCACGCGCGACACCACCGGCATCGGGAGACACCACGACCGGGTTTACGAGCTCGTGGCTGCCAAAGTAGGACACGCCCACAAGGCCGCCGTCGAGGTTGTCAACTGGCACGCGCGGGCCGAAGAAGCCCTGGATCTGACCGCAGTGGAGATCCACAGCGATGACTCGGTCCACGCCCATGGCCTCCAAGAGGCGCGCCACATCGGCGGCCGAGATGGGCACACGCGCAGCCATCTTGCGATCCTGACGAGCGTAGCCGTAGTACGGGATGACCGCAGTGATGCGGCGAGCCGACGAGCGACGCATGGTACTGACCATGAGCAGCAGCTCCATGAGGTTCTCGTTCACGGGCACGCAGGTCGGCTGCACGATGTACACGTCCTTGCCGCGCACGTTCTCGTGGACCATGACGTTGACCTCGCCGTCAGCGAAGCGCTCGACCGTGACCTTGCCGAGCTGCACGCCCACAAGCTTGGCCACGTTGGTCGCCAGCTCCGTGTTGGCATTGCCGCTGAAGATTTTGAGGCCATTGACCTTGGGCTGCTTCAACACGGTGGCCGCGCGCGGGTAGTCCTCGACGTCCTGCTCAGCGCGCGCCGTCTGTTGCTGCTGGCTGCCGAGCGTGAGGCCGAGGCCGAGGCAGGCGGCGGCTGTGGCCGTGCTCGTGAGCTTGCGTTGCCGGGCGACGAACTGGCGGAACATGCTGCTTGCTGCTGGTCCGATGCGATCCGCCGACTGGTTGTGGTGAATGTGGAGCAGGGCTGATCGGTCGGCGAACTCACAGACCTCAATACTGGCCCCTTCGCTCGCATTTCCACTCACCATTGAACCATGCAAGCAAAACCCCAGTTTCACCCAATGTGCACGACTGTTGATTAGGCAAAAACCCACAATCACGCATTCACGATTTTCTGCCCGAGTGGGTGAATACCATAAATAAAGGCTCGTACTTTGTGGGGTGCACAACAGTAATCTATTTGACGGCAACTCGCGCGCGCACACAGGAAAGGAAGGGGGAAGATGAATCCGCCGCCGGCACCGAGCAAGCGAAGCGGTGCGGACAGGCACTTGGAGAGCGAGTACGGGTCCTTCATGGAGACCACGCCCACCAGTAGGTACTCCAGCAGCAACGACGCCGTCATGACGACGGCAACAGCAGCAGTAACAGGCTCCAACAACGACAACGCCGAAGATCCGTTGACGCCGCAGTCGCGATTGGCGCTCAACACGACGCTCTCGACACTGGCGTCCAGCACAACCACGCACGATTACCAGCCCAGCGCGGCGCTTGCGAGTGCGCGGTCATATCTCCAGTCCGAGATTCAAATGGGCAAGATGATGAGTGGCCGCGCCAACACGACGCCGACTGCAAGCAGCACACCGCAGACTGGTTTCGAGTCTGAGAAGCACCCTCTATCGCCCCACAAAGCGTTGCTGCACCTCATGGAGTCGGTCGAGTTCCAGAAGAAGACCGAGGCCGCGAAGGCCGGCACCAAGCCCGGTACGCCGAGCAGCGCGACTATGAGTGCTGGTGGCGGCTTTGGCAGCGGCGTCGCTGGATCTGGGGCAAGTGGATTCGGAATGACCTTCACCCAGCACGTTGCATCCAGTAATATCACTGAAGCACTACCAAATAATACCAGCAGATCGTTTGCAGTACGGTCAGTTTCGACCCTCGGAGGCGCCAGCACATCAGCGCAATCCGCGTATTCCTCTCGTCATGATTCGATGCTTGCAGCTCGCGAGAAAGAAAAAGAGCGGTCACGCTGCGGAGCTGAAATCATGTACAACGCGCTCATCCGCTTGCGCTTAAACAACCACCAGTGTCTTCGGATCTCTGCGTCACGTTCCACTTCGTCCAGAATGTCTCGACCGACGTTGCGGATTGACGTCGGCGGCAATGGACTCAATGGCGACGATGACCAAGTGTTTGTGCTCTTGAATGGTATCATGCACTCAGACTCCAGGCCTGTTCATTATTCGGATGTCGTGGCATTGTACTGTGTTGCTGGTACATGTCGAGGCCGGTTTCTTTCGGTGGATCCAGTCAAGCATATACTCACGACCAAGAAAGGACCTGTCATATCAAACCATGAAAAGTGGCGTATCATCAATCCAAATGTACCTGCAGACGCGAGAGAAGAAAGTCGCTACGGTGATACTAGCCGACACTCATTCTCAGTGGACGCCAGTGGAAGATTGAAAGAGTCTTTCGTTTCAATAAATTCGACAAAAATGCAATGGGACCAGCAGAAAGTGATTACCACCAGCGACAAGGTTTTGTTGAAAATGTTCAGCGCCGATCTGTTTCTGTCGGTTTTTGAAGACGCATCTGACCCAATGAGTGCGTCAAAAGTTGTTCTCAACAAGGAAAACGATGGAATGAACGATTGTCTTCAGATTTGGGAACTTACAAAATCGAATATCCCGTATGATCCAAGCTGGAATCGCGAACGTGAGTATCTGACGGGAGATGCATTTATGCGCACATTGCCCAAACGTCAGGATGCAATGGACACGCATGATCTCAACTTGGCACCGTTGTCGACGTTTCCATTGCCTGTGCAGGAACGCCTTATTATGGATGATCTTCTGTATGTGTTTTTTGGTGTGGAAGGACGATACATCAAGTTAGATGTGAATGAAAATCATATTGATGCGAGCAAGGCAGTCAGAACATTCAAATTTAGTTTTGAAAACCAAACTGGGTTGGATCCATCCATTTCACAACTGGCTGCGCGCTGTTTTGTTATGGGCGAGTACTATCTGAATTTGACTTTGTATGTGGAGCAATTTTCGCGATACGAGTACGGCCAAGTGAATCATGCATTTTGCGCAGCACTAAAAGTGATAATCAGGGAGTATACAGTGATTATGGGACAACTAGAGTATCTGATGAACTCTTCAACGGGCCAAGGATCAGGGCCATTGACGCTCCAGAAAATGTGGTACTATGTGCAACCAAGTGTTGCGACACTTGGAATGTTGAGCAAGCTAATCGATGCTTGCCGAAATACAATCGGTGGTGGTTCATTGCTTACTCAAGTACAAAATATGCAATCGTCTTTGGCAGGCGATGTAAAAGCAGCAGAAATGTTTTCGTTTCTTTTGGAGCGGGCGAGTGTTCCGTACCTGAAAATGGTGGAACGTTGGATATACCACGGCGAACTTGTCGATCCTTATGATGAGTTTATGATCCGTCGTGATGAAGATATCGATCAAGACGATTTACATGAGAACCCATACTCCACATATTGGCAGGATCGCTATACTCTCCGTGAATCCCAAGTTCCTCGATTTCTCTCTCGGTTTGCACAGAAAATATTGACGGCTGGTAAGTATCTGAACGTGTTTCGCACGTGCAATCGTCAAGCAGACTGCCCATTTGCGGGCACTATCGCATTTGCAGCTGCGCGAGAGTATATATTTGAGGAGCTCATTGACAAGGCACATGCGTTCGCGAGCCAAACACTGCTGGATCTATTTGTGAAAGAAAACGATCTATCAAACCGCTTGGCTTCTTTAAAGCACTACTTTTTGATGGATCAAGGCGATTTCTTTGTGGATTTCATGGATGTGGCTGAAGATGAATTGAATCTGCGTGCAGACAAAATTTCTCTTTCTCGCTTGGAATCGCTATTGCACTTATCATTGCAAACTTCGACCTGCTCTTCGGACCCATACAAAGACGACTTGCTTTGTTTCCTTTCACCAAATAATCTGATATCACAAATGGAAACAATTTATGAGCGAAAGCAGAAATTACCCCATGATTCACTCACCAACGTCGCAGCATCTTCCATGAGTCACCCTGGTGAGTTCATACATGTCAATTTGCTTGCGCCTCTTTATTCTAACTTCATTACTGATGTATAAACAGGATATAAGGTCATTGATGCTTTCACTCTAAACTATAGCGTGAAATGGCCTCTTACGCTGGTGATTTCTTGCGGGGCACTCACCAAGTATCAAATGATCTTTCGGCACTTATTCTTTTGCAAGCATGTCGAGCGTCGGCTTTGTGACGCGTGGCTTAATCACCAAAGCACAAAAGAACTATCGTTGCGTGCTTTACTCGGCTCATCCTTTTGCCTTCGCCAGCGAATGTTGCACTTCCAACAGAATTTCGTGTATTACATGATGTTTGAAGTTATCTCACCAAGGTGGCACTCTTTCCAGAAGCAACTGATGACCGTGGAAACCGTGGACGATATTTTAGACCATCATCGCGAATTCTTGGATATTTGTCTGAAGGAATGTTTGCTGACCGATCCTGATTTATTGCGCGTGCTGACCAAGCTGATGACAGTTTGCATGCTATTTGCGAATAGCATTGAAATTTTTACGCGTCCGTATACGCTGGACGAAGAAACTATCAAGGCTGAGAGAGAGGCTGAACGCGATCGACGTGCTGAAAAGAAAGCACGCGAGGAAGCAGATGCTGCACTGGCTAGACACCGTGATCATACGACTGGAAACAAACGAAAGAAGCCCGGAAGTGGACTTAAGCGTCGTCAATCTTCACAAGTGGACATGCGTCGCGCACGAATCAATGAGCTTTCGGACCATGTGAAGCTTGCCTTGACTGATACTGATGCCAATGGAGAAAATGCACATATGCGCAGAACCAGAGATCTAGAGAATCAATTCGACTCACTTCTGGCCGAGTTCATGCAGCAATTGCTTCATCGATCACTCTTGCAGGTAAGCAAAAGTAGTGTGTCTGTCGATTTTTATGGATGTGTACTCATTGATACGCTGCCTTGTATGCGTAGCACAATTCGCATCTCTCGAATCTTTGCACGCGGTTGGATTACAATGGTTTCTACACGAAATAGGGGGCCCACGTTATAGAATTTACAGGTAACTTTCAACACAAACAAAAGGGCAACACTCTTTGTTTATTCAATTCATTTGGAAGAATCTGTTGCTCTACCTTTTACCGCTGAAGTCACTGAATTATACCGGTTTTGAATCACACCATGAAGAGTCGCGATCCATGTTTTTGCGATCTTGCGCCGTGATTTTTATGGACCGCTCTCAGCACAGGAATGGTATCAGCTGCTAATCGGTTCGCGCTCCTTCTGCTACTCTTATTAGTGCTTATACATGGAGTCGTAAGCAAATTGCTGACAGTTCTGGTGCAGCCCGTGGCGTCTACGGCCGGTGAACCGCTCACGCTACAGCCCGTTGTCGCACTCACAGATGACAGCGGCAATATTTTGACGACCGAATCCCTGGGCACTGTATCTGCACGAATCGGCGTGAATCCTTTGCGATATGCAAGCATCCAGCCTCAAGGTATCTCCTTTGCGATCACTAACGGCGTGGCCAGGTGCTCTGGTCTGTATATCAATATGGCATCTACGGGATATACAATTGTTCTCGAGTCGATATATCATGGCGTGCGCGTAGAGACTGCCCCGTTCGATGTGCTCGTTGGACCAATCCACTCGCTGCAAATTGTAGCCGACATCAGTACTGCCTACGGTGGCGTCGCGTTTTTGCCCCAGCCGGCAGTTGCAGTCGTCGACAAGGGCGGTAATATTGTCACCGTGCAGAACACCGGAACAGTGCGGATCGAAATCTTGCACAATCCTACTGGCGGGCATTTACTACCGACGGCCAACTATAATGTTACGATCGGCGGCGGATTGGCCAAATATCAAAGCATGTATATCGACGTGGCTGGGTCTCCGTACTCGTTGCGCTACACAACGGATCTGGTTTTACCTGGTGGGTCAATAGTAGACACAAATCCGTTCACAGTTGCTGCAGGTGCATGCAGCGACCTTGTCCTGCTGGCTTCACCCGTTGGCGCTACGGGTGGCAAGGCATTTGGTATCCAGCCAGTCGTGAAGCTCGTTGATGCTGGTAACAATACCCTTATCAGCGATAGCTCAAGTGTTGTGCACGTGGCGATCGCATCCAATCCTTCAAATGGTGTTATCTCACCAGTTTCCATGCTCGAGATGCCTGTGCGTAAAGGCATAGCGACGTTCCGAAGCCTGAAAATCGACAAAGCTGGAAATGATTACTCTCTGATTTACACACTCTACACCAAGAACCCCGGCGTGAACACGTACACCAAGACAGCGGTAACGAAGACGTCGCAGCCCTTCAACATCGCCGTAGGATCTCCTGTCACATTAGCATTCCAGCAGAATATCTCCAATGGCGTTCTTGACGGTCAGCCCAACGAGCAGCAACCAGTTCTTGCGATTCTCGACTCTGGTGGAAATGTCGTTTCGTCCATCACGACTGGCAGCGTGACAGCTACGATGGTTCCGAGTGCAGCGATCTCCTCATCTATCATCGTGGATACGTCAAATGCGCCACTATTAGCGATTACAAGCGCAACCGCGTTGGCGAATGCGTCGTATCCGATGCCCTATGGAGTGGGGCTGTTGCTGTCTGTGGCGGTGACATTCTCGGACGAAGTCATGGCATCCGGGGTTCCAACGCTCACGCTTGCCACCGCCCCAGCATCAGGTCTCACGGGAGTTTCCGAATGCGTTACGCTCAATACGTGGACCACGACGCTCGTGTTTCAGTATGATATTGTGCTTTCAGATGGAACGACCCAGCTCAACTACGCTTCGACAGCCGCGCTTTCGCTCAATGGTGGTACCATCACGGATCGGAACGGCAATACACCAGTATTGACTCTGCCTTCATTGACGTCTTTCAATTCTCTTGCTGGTACGAGCACTGTTGTGATCGATACAACTGCACCCGTTATCACGGCGGTCACATGTGCTTCTCCGGGCAATGGCGATTATGGTACGGGCGAGATGATCTCTCTTCAAGTGGTATTTTCAAGACCCGTGACGGTCTACGGGAGTCCGCTGTTACCAGTGGGACTCACAACCGTCGGTGTGACAGGCGAGAGAGTGAGGAATGCGATCTTCACAAGTGGGAACAATACCAATATGCTCGTTTTTCTCTACGTCGTTCAAAACGGAGACGCTATGGTCACACCCACGACGCTGCTAGATGTCACGGCCAACATCAACGTGAACGGTGGCTATATCAAGCACTATTCAACTCGACCGACCACTGATGTGAATGTTACCATGGTGACTGCGCCCAACAATCTTGCCAGCCGACAAAGTATCACGATCGATACGTCCGCGCCCGTGGTGGACGCCAGTGTGGGCGTTACCTCAACGACAACGAACGGTGTGTACGCCCCCGGAGACGCCATCGCAATCCTAGTAACGTTCACAAAGCCCGTCATTGTCCGTGAGTATCCCCGTTTGTATCTCGAAACGGGTTCTGTCAAGCGCGCAGCTGGGTATTCTTCAGGGAATGCAACCAAGGTGCTCAAGTTTATATACACTGTGTCTTCGTACGATACGCACAGCGCAACGGGCAACGCTCACTTGAACTACCGAGATGATAACGCCATCGATTTGAATGGTGGGAGTATCAGGAGGCTAATCCAAAGTGGATCTGCATCCGCCGATGCTGTTTTATCGCTCGCTGCAGTCACGTTGGCTGGAAAATCGCTCAAGGATAATGCGCAGATCGATCTCAGCGGCCAACCGGCCACTGTTTTGGCACTTACGATTCTGTCGGCTCCATCTACGACAGTCTCACGTGGCGACGTAATCACAATCTCGGTCAGCTTCTCATCCAAAGTGACAGTCAACACAACACTCGGAAAGCCGTCACTTCATTTAGCTGTGGGCACATCCGACCGGCAGGCGATTTATACATCGGGAAGTGGAACGCAAGCGCTGGTATTCACGTACGATGTAAAGCTCGGAGACCTTGCACCTGGTGGCCTTGACTACCGGACAACTTCGTCGTTGATGCTGAACGGTGGAACAATTCGTAAGACTTCGAACAATTCCATCCAAGATGCCTTCTTGACGCTGCCGGCGCCTTCGCTTGCTCTCGCCTCTCCACCTGTGCTTGTCGACCGGACGTACAACTATTCGACAACCATTCAAAGTTTGACAGCGGATGTGCCCGCTGGCGAATACGGATCGTACCAGGTCGTCACGTTGACGGTCACGTTCTCAGACGAAGTTTCAGTCGATGGTCTGCCGACCTTGCATCTGAACACAGGCACTCAGGCTGAATTCCTTGGTGGTAGCGCGACCAGTCAGCTGAGCTTTGTCTATGTCGTCAAGGACAACGACTACACAACAAGTCTCGACAAATTTGATGACTCAGCGCTGGTCTGTGTGACTCCATGCGTGATTATCAACTACAACTCGGTGGCTGTTAATATATCGATGGCTGGGATCTCGCTCGCTCCTGCCAACATTATCATCGACACGACGGCGCCAACAGTAGTCAGCGTCTACTCGCCAACGCTGGCCTCCCAGGTGAATAGCAACGCGTTTGTGGTTGGCGACATCATCCAGATCATCGTTGAGATGAGTTTGGAGGTGTTTATTGATCCACCGACGACCGACCAGCCTCTGAAAGCCCCTCTGTTGATTCTCAACACAACGATGGATGGCCAGCCCGTGCTTTGCGTAGGCTACGCCAATGGCAATCGTAAATTATTGCTATTTTCTTACACGGTACAAGCAGGCGATATCCAAGACGATCTCACGTACGTGGACGAGGATTCACTGACACTCAACAGTGACCAGTGTGCGATCAAACGCTTTTCCACCACACCCAGAACCGACGCCGTGCTCACTCTGCCGGCTCCAGTGCCGCTCGGACAAAACAACAGCCAGGTTCTCAACGTCAACACAACAGTGACTCCATCGGTAGTTGGGGTCACTTCCTCCAAGGCCAATGGTCTGTATCGCTGCGGGGATACAATAGATATCATCATTACCTTCACGCAAAACGTTGTGGTGCTTGGGAGTCCGTTCCTGTGGCTTGATCTGGGAACAAACACGCCTACAGCCAACTACACAAATGGGAGTGGCGGTCTCGAGCTAACCTTCAGCTACACCGTGCAGGAAGGCGATTACACGATGGATATGGAATACATTGATGTCCACTCGCTTGACACAAGCGCCGATACAGACTGGATCTTGCAGCGCTCGACAAATCCGACCACAATCGCGAGCACTGATCTCCCGTATCCGTACACACAAAACAGTTTGAGCTTCAACAAGAACCTGCAAATTAATGGGCGAAAGCCACGCGTGGTCTCAGCAGCGTTTGTATCTGCGGATGGCACGTACGGTGCAGGTGCTCAACTGGTGATGCAAATTAGCTTCAGCTCATGCGTCGTGGTGGATACAAGCGCGAATACAGTGCCGTTGCTTCGATTCCAGCCAAGTCCAAGTGAGACGCAGATCATCACTCGCTATGCCACATATACGAGTGGCAGTCCTGGAGTCAGTCTACGCTTCCAATACACAGTTCAAGCAGGAGATACAGCGACTGATCTGGATTATGCAGATACACAATCCATTGTGCAGAATGGGGCACGCATTCTCACATGTACGGCCACTGGCGCGGCTCCAGTGCAAAGTGCTGATCTGCATTTGAATCCGCCGGGCGGCCAGCTGCTAGGAACGACCAGCAAAGCGATCACGTTTGGCCGGGTGACCTACACAGATCTACTAGTGGACCGGCTCGGAAACGAGTATATCGTGTTGTTTCGGACTCAGGTGGGTCCATTGACGCTTGAGGCAGCCGCAACGTTTGATGTCAAGTACTCAGCTGCGTATAGGCTCCGGTCGTCCCCATTTGCGAGTGGCGATTCCCTCGGTACAAGCGTCGACGTATCGGGCGATACCCTTGTTCTCGGCGCACCAAGTGCCAAAGAGCCACAATCGGCCATTCAGATTGTCACGGCCACGGGCGATTCCATGGTTTACGTCGACGAGATCCAGATCATTCAAACGACAGCGAAGCAGCAGCCAGCGATTCAAGAGATCACGAGCAGTGCGGCGCCAGGTGAAACAGTCAGTGGCTGGTTCTACCTGCAATCTGGAGTCGTACGTACACGCAAGCTCTATTACAACTTTGACGCCGCGCAGATCCAGGTAGCGCTCGAACTCGATCTGGGATTCGGCATCGGAACGACCAAAGTGACGCGGACCGAGAATATCTACTGCTCGTGCTACGAAGGTTATGTCTGGAGCATCACGTTCCTGTACGTTGAAGGGCCGTTGGCACCACTGGGAACCATAGCCGGCGCGCTCACTGGACGTGCTGCCACTGTGGGGGATGGTCGTGGGGCGGATCAGGCTCGAGTCGTGGTCGAATCCACGACGATCACTGGGTTTTACACGCTGCAACTTGGAACCTTGGTCAGCAGCAACATTCGATACAATGCTGGTGAGGATGAGCTCGCATCAATTATTGAGCAAGACCTTTTGACGCCAGTCCGGCGTGTGACGCGATCTGGACCAACGGGTTTGCAGGGCTATTCGTGGAGCATTACGTTCGTTGCAAGTAGTGCGCTCTACGACGTCCCACAGTTGGCACCACAGAGTGTGGGTCTGCAAGGCTATCAGGCGGTCGCCATCGTGCAAACTCTACGCGAGGGGCTAGGCCGACTCTCCGGCGCGTTTCGTCTCCGGTTCCGCAATGACATTTTTCCCAACGATGAAACGGGCGATATCGCGGTCAATGCAAGTGACTTGGTTATGATGACCGCCTTGAACAAACTGACGTCGATCAACTCAGTGCAAGTAGTCCGGTCGACAGCCATGAACACATACGGTGGATACTCGTGGACGATTACGTTTGTCCAGGTGAACACCAAAAATGCTTACGGCCCTGTCGTTGATACCTCAGGGAATCTCCCGGCTCTTGTTCCTGTCACGTCTACGATCATCTCTGGAAAGCCAACAGTGTTGCTGCAGGGCACAAAAGCGCGAGTAGTTGTTCAAGTAGGTGGGTATCACCTAGCTCCCTTGGCTGTTGGCGATACGGTTTGGGGGCTTCCCGGGACGAATGCCGGCATGGCATCCGTGTTTATCCGCGATGGCAACGTCTGGAAGCAGCAAGGCGGGACTTTGACAGGCTCCGATACGCGGGCGGGTGATTTCTTCGGGACCAGCGTGGCAATCAGGGACGATCTTCTTCTTGTGGGCGCCCCAGGCGCTGCTGTATTTGGGGATTTCGAGCAACAGCGACTGCTGTGCACAGCAGACGGAGGATACTTCCGTCTGAGTTATCGCAATAAAATGTCGTCACCAATTGCCTACAACGCAAACAAGAACACCTTGCAACTTGCGATCGTGTCGATCATGTCGGTTTCATATGGATACGTTGAGATCACGACCCCGTTCACGAACCTGTGCGGCGGCAACGAGATCACGATCGTGCTTCGCTCCGGCGACCATGGTGATTCAAATGGCGCTATTCACGATCTGGCAATCGACGCGAGCACGTTGACGAGTGGGCCGGGTGCTGGAAGTGGGATCTTGCAAGAGTACCATGCAGGGACATTTAAAGACGATGGTATCGTCTCCAAGGGGCTTCAGTGCGGAGCTGCATACATGTTTCGTCGGAATAGCGGAACTGGTGTGTGGAGCCAGGAGGCCAAACTGGCGCCACCAGCGGATGCGTATTTTGTAAACATCAGTGACTATGGATCGCACGTTGCTATCTACGATACGTTTGCTGTGATCGGTGCACCGGGAGCGTACAGCGAAGAGGGCCGTGTGTTTGTGTACCAATTCAACGCAGTAGCAACGACGTGGAGTCTGTTTCAGATTCTGACAGCTGCTCCGTATAATATCGTGGAGGGAGATCGCTTCGGTGCAGCTGTAGCGATATCCGGAAACCCGTTAAGCACCATCACGATCGCTGTGGGTGCTCCAGGGTACGCAACCGAAACCGGTGCAGTATTTGTGTTTGACTTGATCGATGGCGTGTTCCGCAACCAGCAATTCATGCTTCTGGAGACCCCAGAACTTCAGCAGGGCGATCAATTCGGAAGCTCCTTGGATCTGGACATGCTCACAACATACACCTTGGTGGTCGGTGCCCCACTGAACCAACTTGCAAACGGATTGGATAGCGGATTGGCTCTTATTTTCACTCGACGTAGTCCTTCCGATACATTTTTCAATTTGCAACAGATCGTATACGGATCCGATACGCGAACTCGAGACCGCTTTGGTACAAGCGTGGGCATCTCGAGAAATACGATTGTTGTGGGCGCCCATGAGAGTTACCGAGGACCTCGAACGATTCGCAAACCAGTCCAATCCGTCACGTCCAGCTGCACCGGTGGAATAATCCAAGGAGGCACGTTCACTCTGAGCTTCAAGCGAGCAGTGGCCGCCACCAATACCGTCGTTCGCGTCGTATCGCGTGCGTTACCGTACAATATTGATGCTGATACACTCGAGGCTGCACTGGAGAGCGATTTCCCGTTCGGAAATATTATCGTGGAGCGTGATGGACCGGATACGGACAATGGATACACGTGGTACCTCACATTTGCGGCTGCTACAAGTGCCATGAATCTGCTCGAAGTCAATGGAACACAACTTATTCCTGACAATGACAATGCCGATATCGAGATTGAGATGGCCTGGGTTGTTCGCTTCCCGCCAATTCTGCGCAGCAACGCTTATGTGTTCACTCGTAATCCGAGTGGGAAATGGACCGAGCAGATGTCGTTGTTTCCTCGCAAGAAGCAATATTTCAGCTGGTTTGGCTCGGCTGTTGCGATTGATCAACGCACTGCGATCGTCGGAGCACCGAATCTGGATACATATGAAACAGGCATTAACGCAGGAGGTGGCTTTGTATTCGACCTCGGTATCCTCTCGCTCGGATTCGCGTCCAAGAACTACAGCGTTCTCGAAGGAAGCAGTCTTCGCATGTCTGTGCAAAGATGCGGTTACAACAGTGGCTTCTGTGCGATCGATGTCTCGCGCTCCCCGAAATTGTACGTCAATTACGGCACAGGTGATACCTATTCGGATCGACGTTCGAGCAACTACGTACCCGTTATCCCGCTTGTCGGTCCGTACCAGAAGCTGTCGATGTTGGAAACGGTTCCATTGTCCACGGGATCCTTTTTTGCTCGCAACGTCACGGGCCAGGAGCCATTTCCACTAGTGCCTCGCGGTCGGTGGCTAGCAGCAGCAATGGTGGGGACAGCTAACGGTCGCAACCAGTACTATGGCAGCTCGCAGAGGCAGTCCTTGTGGATTGACAGCGATTTCGACTATGCTGGTGAATCGGACTATGCCTCCAGTGTAGGAGAGCTCGTGTTCGCTTTGTCGACTGATACGATACTGGGATTTACGATCGTGACCACGGACGACTTTGTTGTTGAAGATCCCGATGAGACCATCATGGTTCGACTCTCGCTTCCTGGTGTTTGGCCGACGCTTGGTGGACAGCTCTGGTCCACAGTCACGATCACCGACGATGGTGACGGCGGCAGTGGTACACGATCCTATCTTGAGTATCTATCTGCGGGCTCGGCAGGCCAGACTGGCAGTCAATACAGTGCAGCCGTGAGCGTTTTCTCGGACGGCAATGTCGCTCTTGTCGGCGCACCACTCGAGAAGCAGACAACGACCAACCAAAACGACAAAGTCGCGTGCGGAGCGGTTTACTTTTACGTGCGCAAATTGGGCATGTGGGAGTTTGAAAGCAAAAAGACTCCAGTCGATTGCAAGGCCGGCATGCGCTACGGTGCTTCAGTATCAGTCGATGGAAGCCTTGGGACCGTATACGCGATTGTTGGTGCGCCTGGTATGGCTTCAGCCTTTATTTATCGGCGAGACGGCACCAATTGGATCCAAGACATTCAACTCAGTGAGCCCGATGCAACTTCATTAACCCAAAACTATGGTGGCCGAAAGGCAGTCAATATCCATGGAGATGTCGCCGTTGTCGGTGCTTCAGGGCTCGAGAGTATATACGTTTACCATCGAGGCATGAATGGGTGGGAGTTGAACACGCGCTTGTATTGCAGTGATCGCGTTGTCTACCAAATTTTTGAGCAAATTGTGCAGCAAGAATATCAGTTCGGGTTTGCGCTTGATATTTATCGCCGGACGATTGCTGTGGGCGCTCCATTTGCTGATAGCGGGACATATGCACCGCCGCAGTACCATGATCGAAATTTCGACAAAAACTATTTCGGAATGGGTGCAGTTTACATTTTCCACCTCCAAGCTCAAGTACAGCAAGTGCAATTATTTACTGATGATCCAATCGTAGGAGGTACCTTTTGCCTATCAGTTACCTATCGTGGCACTCTCGGGACGACGCGAGCGATTTCGTATTCTTCCACATCAGCTGATTTAAAATCAGCCCTGGAAGAAATATCACAATTGAAATTGGTCGAAGTCTCGCGCACAGGAACGATTGACCAGGGGTTTATGTGGATGGTCACGTTCATCGGGGCCATTTTGACTGTTCCGCTGCTCACACCAACTTGGCTCGGGTATGGCTGCACTGATTGCATTGCGTTCACAAGTTCGTACAAGGCCAACCCAGCCAAACAAGTGAGTGTCACGAATGTCACACCCCTGGGAACATGGCGACAACAGGCTCGTTTGGTCGCTCCAGATGGTAATCCAGGCGATCGATTTGGCAGCAGTGTGGCGATTAGTGGAGAGCAGGTTATCGTGGGTGCGCCGAACTCCCCGGCGCTGGCTACAACGACGTGGAATTTCGAAACTGGCGATCTCACTGGTTGGCTGACGACCGGAACAGCATTCGATGCGCAACCTACCTTTGGTGATAACTCATACGCACGAATCAATGTGTACAGCTTTCACGCGTATTCGCGAGAAGGGACCGGCACACGAAGTCTTCACGAGGGTCGATATTGGGTCGGCACTTTCGAAAACCGGCCCGGAGCCAGCAAGCAAACGGCAACGATTACTTCGTGCTCGTTTGGAAACGACCTGCTATGCAAACAACCATTTTATAAGCTGCCTGGGGCAAACGCAGCAGGCACGTACCAAGGCGACGGTCCAGTCGGTACGATGACCTCACAGACGTTTACAGTGCTCGGACCGTGGCTCTCCTTTAAGCTTGGCGGTGGGTGCGATATCCGACTGACTTACGTGGAACTACTAGTAGATGGTATTCCGTCCAACCTCAAGAGTACCGGTCGCTGCATGGAAGGAATGTGGATTGTGAACTGGGACCTAACATCTTATCAAAACCAGACAGCACAAATACGCGTTGTGGACGCCTCCAACAGCGATGCATGGGGGCATATTAATTTTGATGATGTCCGCTTTAGTTGGGATCCAACTCAAACCTCCACGCCACGTGCTGGTGTGGCCTACACCTTTCGAAGAAAGGCTCCTGGAACGCTCGAGCCGTGCGTTAATATTAACCGCATGCTTTGTGACTGGGAATTCCAAGCGCGGCTTATTGCGAGTGACAAGCGCACAGACGATACCTTCGGATTCGATGTCGCTGTCGATGACACCACTGGAATTGCGGTTGTGGGGGCTCCTGGTCAAACAGCATGGGATGCAAACAATACAGAAATCTTCAATCCCTATGACGGCTCACCAATGGAAGGTGTCGGCAGCATATATGTCTTCACTCGCGCAGATGAAACACGTGATGGTAAAGGAATTCTGCTGACTCCACCGAAGTGGTCACCCAAAGAAGTTTCCAAGTTGCAGTATCCGAAAAAGCAGCAGCAGTCTCGCTTTGGATCGTCGCTATCTCTTGACCGATATTCACTCCTCGTTGGCGCGCCAGGGTTTTCAACGACGCCGTTATTGTACCAAGTCGGCCAAATTTTTGCCTACGACATAGCGTTCGCGACCGTACAATTCACAGCACCACTGTTTTATTGCGTCGAAGGCAACAGCGATGGGGTCGTGTCACTCGCGATCACGCGGTCGTCATCAAATCTGTCACTTCCATTAACGGTCGGCTACGCGACAGAAGATCTCAACGCACAAGCTGTGGACAGTCTCAAGTACAAAGCCTGCATGTTAATCCCTGTGACGCAGCGCAAAGACTGCTTGGATTACCAGCAGGTCGCGGGGGAGATCACTTTTGCTGCTGGAGAGACTTCCAAGCAAATATTGATTCCGATCATCGATGATCTCTGCAATGAGGTCATGCCGGAATATTTTGTCGTTCGCTTGAATGTGCCTGGCGGCGAGGCTCTGCTGGGGGAAAACTACATCACCCGAGTGCGGATTGATGACGACGATTTTTCCAGCGACCTTTGTTAGATATGTTTTGAAGTAAAGATATGTGAATTCAACCTTGTCGTCTTGAAGAATACTCTTGGCTGGGATTTTAAAACATCATACCGCATAAACCTTTGGGGGTCAAGATTTGAATCACATCATCATACCTCCACACAGAGTTATTGCTTCAAGAGGAGAAATTGCGACGTTGTCTTAGCCACCAAAATCAGACATGCTGCTATTCCTTGTTTCGTATGGACTTGCTCAACTCGCACAAACATCGCTGGGCAAACAGTATTTTAGAAGTGCGCGATGCATCGGAATTCATGTGTATTATCATGCCCGTCTTCCGAATCGACTCACAATGAGAACGTATTTGCCATTTGAAATTACGCACACAAGGACAGCATCGAACCGTCCTGGAATCCGTATCGTTTCTTCTTTGTAGCTGATGAATTACTTGCTTACGAGCAGTCTTCAAACGCGTTCTCCACCTTCCGATGCTCCTTGATGATATTGGAGATCGTCCGGAATTTCGGATGCGCCGAGTCGCCAGTCAGCTGGAAGATGGAAGATTCCACTGACGTGATGAATGCGCCAGACTGGCGCATGCGCTATAATCGCAATAGTACAAGTAATCAATGCCAGCTGATGGCCCCAGGACAAGCGCTATCGAACGTACCTCCAGCGACATCTTGCGGTTGAACGACGTGGAGCTCGAGACCGCATCCGCCACGACATGGACATCGTATCCCTTGTCCAGCAGGTCCAAGCACGTCTGCAGCACACAGACGTGGCCTTCGATGCCGCACAGAACGACGGACTTGCGGTCCTTGTGACCTTCCAGGTACTGCTCCACGTCCTTGGTGAGCATGGAGAATATCTTCTTGTCGTAGATACTCACGTCGGCACCGTCAAAGTGCTGCGCGATCTCCGGCAGCGTGTCGCCCAGTCGCGCCGCGTACTGCGTCGTGACCACTACCGGGATCTCCAGCGTCTTGACTGCACAGAGCTGTTCATACAGCAAGACCGATCAGTCAACGCAGAGGAAAGAGCGAGCGCATTGCACACGTACGAGGGAGTTGGTGCCCTGGATGACGCTGGGCATCTGGTAGATGTCGTTGCGAAAGGCCGTCTGCATGTCACAGAGGAAGAACAGGCTGGAGCTGGGCGTGAGGCGGCCGATGCGGCGCGCGAGAGCACTCATGATGACGTCGTCCTTTCTTCTTGCCGGCGGGATGCCAAATGCGCGCATCAAAGTTCAACCCGCGGCGGGGAGGAGGCCAAATACCGGTATTCTTGCGGTCTTGTACCGGTGTTCTGTTTCCAAAACAAGGTACCTTCGACTAAACAATCTGCGACGTGTGCCATCTTGCAAACAAGCTGGTTTCCGATTACTGATTACCAATACGAACCAGAGGTCGGAAAAGATACTATTTCTATATATCTGGATGCATGTGACCCTCTCGATAGATAATTCCCCTTCAAAGGCGAATAGATTATTCAAATACTAAAATACGTCCAAGTATCAAGCCATCTTCAGGTATATTTATATGAATGCAGTTCGGTCTGATCCTATATCAAGCCTGCTCAAATGTGCACTCCTCGTACGCTCACATACACGTCTCCTCATCGTCACTCTCGTCACATTCTTCATCGTTGACGAAAGGCAATGACTGCTGAATCAGCTCATCGGTCTGGCCCACGTCCTTCACGACTTGAGACATAGTTTCTTCGTCCCACAAATTCATGTTCGAGTGGAGAAACAAAAGACTCTCGAACGAGTCAAGTTCGGTTTTGCTTGAGTCAATTGCTGTGCTTGCTGATGCACGTCTCATTACGGCAGAAATATAGGTTCGCATTGTCGTCTGACTTGGTGAAGAAGAGCTTGATCAAAGCGTCGCAGCGCTTGGCTCTCGAGCTGTGCATTTTGAAGAATAACTACACCAGCAAAAGGCTCTCTCTTCGTTTGTGGAAACCATCTCTTACCTTACTTATACAACCATAGACATTCGTGTGACCTCTTGCATTCGTGTGGCCTGCGCGTATTTAAAAAGAAATCGTGGTATCGCAGCCACATATTTTTCATTGTTACGCGTTAGATAATCTCGATTGTCACCTCTGGCTCAATAGCTAAACTGACAACATATTCTCAGATAGGAATTCGAATATATTTATCAGTTCCCACCACTGATACGAACACTTCGTAGATAAAGCTGCACCTTCGTCAGCTCAAATAAACTGTGCGCTCCTTCCCATTGATCCCCTGCATCGATCAGAGCATGCCTAGACGGCGGATCGTCTGGTATTGCTCTGCATTGCGTCACATTGATTCGTGTTAGTCCATATATACTCACATGGACAGCAAGAGGGTAGCGCAAGAACGCACCTGGGATCTCCATGAGCGCCACGATGGCAAAGCCTGCCTCTGGGTTCTTCTTGTTCACCTGCATGACGGCGTTGTACTCAACGAACTGAAAGTTGTCGAAGCGTCGGGCTGGCAGTTGATCGTCGAACTCTTCCATCATTGCCCAAGGGCCGTCGCCAACACCCACCATGATGATCGCTACAGTAATGATTCAAATCGTCAGCCCAAACAATGGCGAAATAAAAAGCAGCATACACCACATACAAATGGGCCAGTTGGAAGCCTCGACGATCGCATTGCGAGTCGCTTCTTCGTTGGTCACTTGTCCATCTGCGATAATCACGAGGATGTGATACCCGCCTTCACGCTTCACCGCGGCGATTGTCGCTTTAATCACTGGCGCAAAGTTCGTTGGCCCAGAGAGCTTCAGCGTCGGTGTGATCTCATTGTATCGTCGCAAGACTTCGGAAAAGCCCTGGCAACCACTGTTATCAGGCTTGAACGCGAAGCAAGCGTCACCCTTAGTCGTCAGGTCTCCGAATCCGAACGCTGGAATGATATTATCATCATCGAAGGCCTCCAGCACACGCCCGACGACTGAAATCACGCTCTAATATGGATAACAGAGCCCAATCAGAGGTCACGAAGGCTCTCATTGCTGCCACCGCAAGCAGTACGAACCTGGTACGGGTTCAAAAAGACTCCGGATGGGTCGATATCGTGCAGGCAACGGCCTCCAAAGCTTCTTTCGCCCGTCCACTGTAAGCACAAAGTCGGATATACAGTGAGTGCTATCGTCTACAGACCTACGACAGCGCACTTCAAACGAGAACCAGACCTGGTTGGACTTGGTAAAGTCAACGCCCACGACGAGGTTGGACGACTCCAGGCCAGCTTTCCTGCAGCATGTTCAGAGTCAGCGAAATGCGCATTGATCTCTCACCACCACGCAACTATCTCTATACCTCAAGTCGCGCTGCACTTCCGCTATTAAATGCAAAACAGCGCGTGTGAGTGTGTGTCCGACAGCCCAATGGCAGTCTTGGCGCTCGTACCAAGTGTCTCATAACGGTCCGGAATCGGCTGGAAGCTGCCGCCGCGCGGAGGCGGAGCCACTGCTCCCTGCGCATTCAATGGGCGCCGCGTAGGCTGCTGCTGCTCTTGGCTCGTGGCACAGCCCATGGCTCGTTCCTCTTCGTGCTGCTGCTGTTCTTGTGTGACGCGCGCTCGACCTTCTTTCTATGCACCCGAAAGTGGGTTTGGGTGGATTTTATAAAGTACCGGTAAAAGAAACCGGTTTTTAGTGACACACTGAGCTCAAACTTCAACCAGATTACACTCGCTTTTCCAGCAGTCCGAGACGTCGAATGGCCATGAATTGCTCTGAAATGGGCCATAGCAGCAATGAATCAGTCTCGAGTGCCATGCCCAATGGTGCTTCATCTGACATGGACGTACCTGGGATCTCCATTAGCGCCATGACGGCGAAGCCGGCGTCAGGGTTCTGCATACTCGCCCGCATGACAGCGTCGTAGTTGACGAAGTGGAAGTTGTTGAATGTTCGCTCCGGAAGCTGGCTGCAGAACTCCTGCATCATGTCCCATGGGCCGTCGCCAACGCCCACCATGATGATCGCTAAAGCAGCAGCACAGGTCAGCACTCCACGCAAGTACGTAGATGGGATCAACAGGCACGAGCAGCTACGCACAAATGGGAAAGTTCGAGGCTCGGACAATCGTATTCCGGGTCGCCTGCTCACTGGTGACTTGGCCGTCCGCGATAATCACTAGGATGTGATACCCTCCGTCGCGCTGCACAATCTTGATGGTCTCTTCGATCACGGGCGCAAAGTTGGTCGGGCCTGAGAGATCCAGCGTGTGCGCCAGGTGGGTGTATCGCTCCAGGACCTTCTTGAATCCGTTGCAGCCGCTCTTGTCGTTCCTGAACGAGAAGCAGCTGTCGCCCTTGGTCCTGGTGTCTCCGAATCCAAACGTCGGGATGACGTTGTCGTCGTCAAAGTCTTCTAGCACGCGACCAATGATCGAGATGACTTTCTACGAAAATCCAGAGCGTGTGAGCACTGACACAGCAACTGACAGTTGAGCAGTACGGACCTGGTACGGGTTCAAGACCACATCGCCATGGTCGATCTCATGCAAACTGCGGCCTCCAAAGCTTTCCTTGCCATTCCACTGCACAGATCACGGGGCGATCCTTAGTGATAGCGTCTCCTTTGCGCTAAAAGACACGTGTACTTCGCATACCGTATTCGATTCGGTGAAATCGATTCCGAGGACGAGGTTCGAAGACTCCAGTCCAGCCTTCCTGTATCATACTCGATTGTCAGTCGTCATTGGCACCACAGCTATTGCACGTCGCTGCTTCCGAACCTCAAATCTCTCTGCACTTCCTCTGAAAGCACCACGTGAGTCAGGGACTATACAACAGCCAATCGCTAATAGATGGTCTCGTAGCGCTGGATCGTCTCAAAGGTCATGCGTGCAGGTTTCTGCTGCGCTAGCTTCGCAGCACTCCCCGGGTATCCCTTCATGGCCTACTCTGTCTTGCTCAGCATCCTCTGCTCCTTGCTGTTGGGGCTGCCCATGGCCGTTTGGTGTGTAAGCGGGACCGTGAGGTTTCGCTACTGCTGGCAGCCCAAGCTGGCTGGATTCTGCGCCCACGAAATCGTCTGTCTGCTTCCCCCATCCTGTTCTTATGGCTCAGCGCAACTGGAAGTTGTGCATTTTATCAGCGAATGAACCCAAAAGCACATGCTTCGCACTCCGATTTATGTTGCCAGCATGCTGACCACTTCCAGTTGGATGCTGGACTTTGATTGGATAAAGTCACTGCAAGTACAACAGCAGGTCCACTCGGAGCCTTGCCCATGTTGCGCTGCGCAACATGGACGGCTCGGATACGCAACACTACAGTCAAGCTGTGAAGCTGTGAATGCTGGAGACAAAGGGGCTCGCTAGGTGCCGCTAATTTATGAGTTGTACTTCTGAAGTATTGGTTATCCATTTACAGCATTCCAAGACGGCGAATGGTCTTGTATTGATCTGTATGGATCTCAACGTCAGTATTACCACCACATCCCAACGCATTTGATTGAGCATGATCGCACCTGGGATCTCCATGAGTGCCATGATGGCGAAGCCCGCGTCAGGGTTCCTGGCGTTCAGCTTCATGACGGCGTTGTACTCGACGAACTGAAAGTTGTCGAAGCGCCTTGCGGGCAGTTCATCGTCGAATTCCTTCATCATTTCCCATGGACCGTCGCCAACACCCACCATGATGATAGCTAATTCAGCATCACAGTCACTAGATTGGTCTAGCAAACGCAACTGCCATGGTAAAACCACGTACAAATAGGATAGTTCGAAGCTTCCACAATCGCATTCCGTGTCGCCAGCTCACTGGTGACTTGGCCGTCCGCGATGATCACCAGGATGTGATATCCGCCGTCGCGCTTCACGATCTTGATGGTCTCTTCGATCACGGGGGCGAAATTCGTGGGTCCTGCCAGATGCAGCGTGTGCGCGAGGTCATTGTAGCGCTCCAGGACTTTCTTGAATCCGTTGCAACCGCTTTTGTCGTTCCTGAACGAGAAGCAGCTGTCGCCCTTGGTCCTGCTATCGCCAAACCCAAACGTCGGGATGATATTATCGTCGTCAAACTCCTCCATCACACGGCCGATGGTCGCGATGACTTTCTAAAGCACCAGCAGAGTCAGCAACCCATGAGAATGACATACAAACACGAGTCTCAAAGCAAGCGGACCTGGTATGGGTTCAAGATCACATCGCCATGGTCAATCTCGTGCAGACTGCGGCCTCCAAAGCTGTATTTGCCACTCCACTGCGCAGGTCATAGAGTTAGCTCAACCGAATGAATCAGCCCCATAGGACAGCGCGTACCAGATTGGACTTTGTGAAATCGATCCCGAGCACAAGGTTCGAAGACTCCAATCCAGCTTTTCTGTTGCCAACCAACGCAAAACCATAGCGTTATTCACCAGCTCCCACGCCAACACAGAGAGCCCAGCGCTCGTCTCCAACCTCAGATCATTTTGCACTTCCTCTAGAAATACAGATACGAAGTCAGAGTGTGAGCAAGGCAAACGGCGAGCAACCAATCTGACATGGCGTACCAAGCGTCTCGTATCGTTCAGGAAACGGCTGGAACTTTGAGCGAGCATGCTGCTGCACTGGTTTCAGCGGCCGCCTGACAACCTGCTGCTCCTGGCTACTAGCGCAGCCCATGGTGTCGATGTTGCCCTTATTCTGCTTGTGCGGTGTTTTGCGTGTTCGCGACTGGCGCTTGATCTGGCTTCACCTGCATTCAGGAGATCCACCCACACCCACAAAGATCTCATTTATGTCCTCTGGCCGCAAATCCATTCAAGTGGATTCAGATCCCACACTGGAAAGGGAAGTGCGCCAGAGTGGTTATAGCTATCGGTTTATGAAGGGTATTTATTGTTCAGACACAGTATTTATCATGGTTTCAATTATAATTAGAGACATTGACTGAATCCATTTACACAATAATACTAAATGATGCAGATTTGAGCATAAAGAGTCAGCAGGAAGCCCTGCCGCTGCAACACACGTGGGATTCCTTGTGGCGCCCAAGCGCTGTGCGTCCCACAGAACAACATGTGCAACTTGAGGTTTAATACAAAGATCCCATTCACGAATCATGATGCCGTCATGCCTGCGAGCAATGATGCACTGAGTCCTCAGCCTAGCTATCCGTAGGATAGCGCATGGTCCTTCGTTCGGATTGAGGATCCGTAATCCTTCATCCGGTATATGCGCATGTGTGAACTTATTCCAGCATCCCGAGGCTCCGAATCGTCTGATATTGCTCTGCATTCAGCTCCTAAGTCAGCGTCTTATGATCCCGTACTCACCCGCAATCAACGCGTTCGTACCTGGAATTTCCATGAGCGCCATGATAGCGAATCCGGCCTCCGGGTTTCTCTTGTTCACCTGCATGACTGCGTTGTACTCGACGAACTGGAAGTTGTCAAACCGCCGCTCTGGGAGCCCGTCGTCAAACTCCTCCATCATGGTCCAAGGACCGTCGCCAACGCCCACCATGATGATCGCTGTTCATGAAGCAGGAACCAATCGTGAGCTCTCTATTACCTAGAGAATGGAAGGCAGGAGGAACGTACAAATCGGATAGTTGGAAGCCTCGACGATGGCTTTCCGAGTCGCCTCCACGCTCGTGACTTGGCCGTCGGCGATGATCACGAGAATGTGGTACCCGCCTTCCCGTTCGAAGGCCTTGATCGCTTCTTTGATCACAGGTGCGAAGTTTGTCGGTCCTGATAGATGCAGAGTGGGCGTAACCTCGTTATAGCGCTGCAGGACTTCTGAAAAGCCGTTGCATCCACGGTTGTCAGGTCTGAGGGAGAAGCAAGCGTTGCATTGGGTCTTGAGATCGCCGAATCCAAAGGCTGGGATGATGTTATCGTCGTCAAATGCCTCCAGTACACGCCCAATGACCGAAATGACGCTCTGACCAGCACAGATACACAGTCAACAGCCATGTGATTGCCGCGAGTGGCGCATGTACCACATACGCACCTGGTATGGATTTAGAAAGAGTCCGGACGGATCGATCTCGTGCAGACTGCGGCCTCCGAAGGTTTGCTTTCCATTCCACTAAGGCAGTTTAATAGCAAACCTCATCAGTCACCGCTGGCCCTTTGCACAAGTCACATGTGGCCGTACCAGGTTGGACTTGGTGAAATCGATCCCGACAATGAGGTTCGACGACTCCAATCCTGCTTTTCTGTCACCCAATCACACTCGCGTGAGTCACCATGGATACCTTGAGATCGCTAGACGATGTTCTTGAACCTCAGATCGCGCTGCACTTCCTCTAAAGCATACAGCAAATGACATGAGTACACGGATGCAGCTTATGATGAAGAGGTGACCATTGAGCTCCTACCGAGCGTCTCGTAGCGGTCGGGGATCGGCTTGAAGGCTTTCACTGGTTTCAGCGGACGTCGTACGACCTGCTGCTCCTGGCTACTGGTGCAGCCCATGGGTTTATAGTTGTTCGCTTGAGCTGCTTGTTGCTGTTCCGATTGTGTTGGCACCTGCGACAGCAGCATTCGATCTCCATGTACCCAACATCATAATCTGAGAACAAAATCCACCACCCAAGTGTACCCAAGAACTGTGGGTACCCTATGTACCATTAAAGTGGTACACTACACTTGATTGAAGATCCATGGAGCGGATCCACGCCAACGTGCTCGTGTCGGTCGCGCCCTCTGCGTCCGGCGCGCTGCAGTACGTCATCGAGAACTCAGGGTTCGACTCCGTGCACGTGGCTGTGGATTTCAGCCAGTCCTCCAACATCCAGCTACAGTTCCCGCGCTCCACAGACTCCGCCCATGAGGCGTCCACGATCCAAGGCCTGGCGTTTGACGCGGTCGTGCATCCGTTCCAGCGGCGCGTGCTGGTGCTGGTCGTGCGGCAGCAGCGTAAGCGAGCGCTTGTACGCGTGGAATACTCGGTCAAAGACGCTAGTGCGCCGTCAGTCGAGCAGATCGACCAGGCGCAGGACGCAGCCCACACTGTGCTGGCGCAAGCGCTGTTGGAGTCTCAGGCAAGCTACGGAGGGATCCGGCACAGTCTTGGGCGCCGCAAGACTTCAAGACAATCTATCCATTCAGTGGAGAATGTGTCTGTGTGCAGAGAGATCAACGCGTTCGCTCTGCGTACACAGCGGCGGATTGTGGACGAAGACTTTACGCCGTGCTCCGAGTCGATGGCCAGCGGAGGCGCCATGGACGCTCTGTGGGGCGTGTGCATATGGACGCACGTGCATGACGCTGTGGATGAATCTTGGAGCTTGTGGCCAAAAGGATCAGCGACAAAGACACTCATTGCGTTCCCTAAAGAATCATCAGCGATGTTTAAGAGTGTGCTGCCTGGTCAAGAATCCTTTATATCCGCACTGAATGTGCTCTCGCTGCAGCCACAAGCCTTTTGGAGTCGCGTGTTTCCTTCTATGTCAGACGACGTGGATATGCTCACGCTGACCTCGACGTGCGTTCGAGTCTGTGAGAACGGTCTTCAATGGAGATATGTGCTGCTGGACATGTATCTGCCAAGCTTCCCAATCGGCCAAGGACTCATGGGGGCGCACAACTCAGAGAGAGAACTCTACGGCATGCTCCTGCAAAAGGCAGTGGCAAAGCGCAAAGGGAGCTACGCTGCGATTGCACGTGTCCCGACGATCACACTGCTACGAGAACTTACAGGCAGTCCCTGGTACGCATCTTGTTATCAGACAAGCTTAACGCATCGTGCCTAAATGACGTGTACATTCTTCAATCCCGTAGGATCATGGCTTACGACTCCCAGTCAGTTTTAGCGTCCGGTCGGAGTAACTCGAATGCTGAGCAAGCGCTGAACCATTTGATCTGCAGCAGCGTGGAGCGGTACAGATTTCGAGTGACGCGGCCATCATCGACTCATATGTTACCAGCTACGCTTGTTTCGTTTGGGGAGTTTGATGGGCACATGTGTGCATTTCCAGTCGTCGATACCGTGGCAAAGGACGCAATCATGTTGATTCCAGATGAGCGCAGGTTGTTGAGCGGTTTCCTTGGGCTGCCAAGCCAGGACAGTGACTTGGATCTGGATAGAACGGACTCTGTGCTGCTTCGGGTACCCTGGTCTGCCCTGCTCAAGGCAGATCTACGCGTGTTTGCGCTTCTCAGCGATCACCAGTATGAGCAGCGTAGACGGATCAAGCAATGTTGGCATCCACACGACTCCATCAGAAAGCGCGAGTACAAATTCGCTCTGAGCGTGGCATCGCTCTCGAATATCGTCATTTTATGCGGACTCCCGCATCGGTACAGCATGGAACTGACGCTAGAATTCGTGGAGCAGGATTTCTCCACCACAGACCATGTAATCGGTAAAAGCGAATGGATCGATGCGAGCTCTGAAGGTCTTCTGGTTCAGCAGGTAGTATTACGCTCGCGTCAATGACTCTAGGCTTGTATCTCCACGTGTCTCACTATTATATCTGCCATTGCATTGCTTTCTATTAGATTGTCGTGACGCTGAGCGCCGGGGAATACATTTTAACCGTCAAACCAAAAGAAGACAAGAGCGCTCTTGAAGAAAGCAAAGACAGCCGTACACTTACGGTTGACACAGTACATGAGAACCTCCATTTGCTGTTTGAATGCATCGATCAAGATATGGACGAGCGCATCACAACCGACGAGCTCGACACGTTTCTCCAGCTCTATGAGCGTCAGTGGATCTCATCGGTTCAGAACGGCTCAAGAACGGGCGTTTTGGATACATTTCTCTCCCATTTTGCAAGCCAGAATCACGACGGGAGGTCCATGGGGCTCTCGAGTGAGGACTTGCTAGCCGCTTATCGTTTCCTTGCTGCTGGCAATGACGGCAACGTGGTGAACCAAGAGGATCTGAAGGAATATGTCTGGGGCGATCTCTGCCTAGCACTTGGGACTCAAGACATACAAGGCGACGAAATGCAGACAAATCTACTCGCAACTGAGATTCACATGCATGACATTGAAGAGCTGCTTTGCACTCTGCACTCTGATACGCCATTCCTGCAATTTGTGGCGCTTCCATCGTCGCCCTAGCCAGTTGGTTGTTTTTGTGGGTCCTATCTATTTGAATAAAAGGCTCGCGCTTCATCCTTCGCGCGGCCTGGGTCTTGCGTCGCCCTTGTGTTTTTGCTTGTTCTCTGCGCTTCATGCAAATGTTTCAATCTCAAAACCATGGCGTTTGCTTCTTGGGTATGAACGCCTAACAGAAGCAAGGCTCGGTCGGATATACGCGGAGCTTAGGACAGCTGGAGCTGCTTCTGGAACTCCTGCGTCAATTCCTCCAGCGACAGGTCCGAGTTGGTCTCGAAATATTCGAGAAAGGCCTGTGCCGAGGCCACCTGCGCGCTGTTGTTGGCGTCCGGCTTGCCCTCGGCCGAGCCGATAATAGCTTCTGCTTCGTACTGCAGCTCCTTCTTGTCGTAGTACTCGGGGTCGACCGTGCGCTTCATCAGGTTCAGGAACTGCTCGTACTCGCAGCAGGCCATGAGGATCTGCACGAAGAACGACAGGCGCGTGTGTCGCTGGCGCTCTTCCGACAGTCGGATCTCCTCCTCGCATCGCGTGTTGTACTGCTCCATCGTAAAGCCACGCTCGACGAGAAATGCTACGACGCCCAAACGCAGTCACGAGTACACGACACGGGTCCGCTCGTCAGCCACGCGCCACGCTATCAATCGCATTCGCGTCATGTACACATACCTTCAATGTAGGAGTTGGCCGTGTCAATGAAGAGCTCATGCAGCGTTTTCCAGTCACTAATAGAGCACAGTGAGCATCATCAACCGCACGATCATACCACCACAAGCAAGCAAAGCAAAGATGCGCAGCTTACGCTTCGACGGCGTCCAGCTGGTCGGCCTTGGGGCCGCCGCGCGTCACGAGGATCTTGAACGTGTCCACGTGCTGCTCGCAAAAGTCGTCCACAGCGTTCTGGAACTGCTCGCTGCCGACGTAGGCCGAGACCCACTCGAGCACGTCGTCGCCGCGCTCCATGTCCTTGATCAGCGGCGTCTCGTACCGTAGCAGCAGCTCGATGGCGTCAAATTGCGCGGCCATGGTCGTGGTCTTGGGCGTTGGGTCGGTATCGGAGGAGCGATAGAAGCCGAGAGAAGCGCGTCCGTCGGCTGCGATGGCACTGATGCTTGAGGAGCTGCTCGGCGCTTTTTGGCGGATTTGATGGGGGCAATAATAACCCTGGGGCGTCGAAAAACCTCAACAACAGAGAGAGACAGATTGTGATGTTTCCACAATCCTGCTGAGGAAGAGAGACCCGAGGTTTTTTAGTTGCGTACCCAGGCAGATGGGATATTCCTGGTTACGCATATGAGTCCGGAAGACGCCTGTTCAAGAAACCAGAACGGCATGCTGCTTCCCAGAGCCTTCCGCTGCACTTGCGTCAATCGCTCTCTGGCGTGGGGACGGCGAGGCGGACGGGTCTCCTTTCCATCGCCACGAATCGCGTCGTAACGTTGCGGTACCCCCATGAAGAGTACGGTCTCGTGCTTGACGTTGAATCTGTGGGGTGGATTCAGAACGGTATGATACCGGTATCAGGGATCAGATATCGGTTTCTCTGGTCGGGCGTACGTACGTAATCAGATGCTCATGATGATGTGGCGAGCAGATACCGCGCGTAGACGCCGTGGTAGACCACGTCCTGCACGACCTGGTGCACCTCGTCAAAGACTGAGCGCGGCAGATTGCGCCCGGGCGTGGTAATCGCTCGTTTGATCTTCTTGCGCTGCACGGCCGTTATCACGCCCACGCGGCGGGCCTTGAAGTACGTGCGGAAGATGGCCACAGCCAATACTCGAGCGGCGCGCTGGTCGTCCGCATCGGCCTGCTTGAAACGCTCGACGTCTGCCCAGAACAAGATCAAGTCCTCAGCGAACTCTTTGCGTGCGAACGCCATGAACGCGTCGCAGCTCGTTGGGTCACCCAGTACCAGCGTTCGAAATTGCTTCACGCGGCTACACAAGCAAGAACATTCCTCAGCAGTGCAACCAACCAAACCGGACTGAGCATACCTGTCAGCATCCCGTCGATGCAATTCTGATCGCTCTGCGTCTAAAGCGAGCCGTTGAAGGACAAGTTCGTCTTCGTGCGTCATGGAAATACTCTCTCTTAGGGCAACGAATTCATCTACTCGGGCTTGCATTGCTTGCACGAGAGCATGGGACGGACCAAGAACAGCATTGCGAATGCGTAGGTAGTGTCGACACGTTCTCACCGCATCGTCATATCGAGCCTGTTGTTGCTACAAACGTCTTCAACTCAGTGGTTTTGCTGTAGTTTAAAGCACCAGTCAACTGCCACAGGATTCGTTGACGTACCAGAGCGCCCAACAAAAGCGCGACGCCTGCCATGATATCTTTATGATCTGCTGTAAATCGAGCATCAAAATTAGCTAGCGAGTCGTTGAGGACCCGAACGCATTGGTCCATTTCCCTCGTTTCCTGTCAAGCAAGTCAAACAGTCACTTCTAGCCCTTGGCTCTGCCTTTGCAGCTCCAAAAGCACCAGTTTTATTGGACTTACCTTGAATATTGTGGCCTTGGCAATCGCGATTTTCAGATTCAACGGATGAGCAAACCCCATGGCGCTCTGTACCATCACTTCCGCCTGCAGCAACAGCTCCATGGCCTTTCCAAACTTCTTCTGGATGATGTACAAATTCACCAGGTCCAGTTCTGGCGGACTCGTGAAGATGGCGCCGTCTCCGATGCGTTGCGCATAGGTAGCTGCAGCCACTGGGATGTTTATAGTCGCTTGCATGATCTCTTTCTCTCGCGCCAGGCGTTTGGATCGCTCGTATCGCTCCACTTCAGGATCCGTCTCCAGACTAGCCAGACTTATTGGGGCGCCCAGCAGCGTATCGCGCATGGATGTGATACAGTCGTTGCAATTATTGAGTGTGAATTGCAGTATGTTCTCTTGGTTCTGCACGATCGCTTCCTTGAGCTCCTTTCCAACCATCAACTCAGGATGCAGCTCTTCGTACTGGTGATGGCGTCGATGCGCGATCTCATGAAGTCTCGCGTGGCAAACATCGCAAAGCTGCTGCTCACAGTTGAGGCACCGTTTGCGTGCGCGCCTTTGTTTGCAGCTCTCACAAGGAGGATACTTAAATCGGCCAGCTGGGTCGCCTGGCAGTGGAGCGATCAGTCCGTTGCGCCGGCCGCGCTTGGCTGCATTCAAGATGCGACCACGCTCTTCTTCAAACACAGCCTGCCGTCGACTATCGTGCTTTAATACGGTTCGGCGAATACTCCACCTTCGAATTGCTGGATCGAAGCACGGGTCCTCATCCTCCGAACTACTGCTATTGGTGGTACAATTCTCAGCAGGATCGCTCTCATTGCTGCTGTCGGAATCAACCATCTCGGCGTCCACGACTTCCAGATTCGAATCCTGTTGACTTGGTTTGCCCTGAGACTTTTGGATTGTCGTTGATATATAAATGTGTGATATGCCGACATACTGCTGCAGACAGCTTGTTGCTTCGAGTGGATGGCCAAGTCCAATCAAAGGCGGCGCATGGTCGACTTCAGTTGTCCGATGTTCTCGCGTCAGTTTCTCGACTAAATCCGGATGATGATGCGTGTTGAGGTATCGAAACGAGTCCCAGCCTTTAAAATCAGACGTCAGCAAGTGGCAGCCTGCATGGACTAGAACCCTCATGATCGAAAGGTCCCCTCGAATGCTTGCGGTCATCAGTGCTGTGACACCATGGCGATTCAAGTGCGTGGGGATGCACTTTAGCTCCAGGCAGCGTATCACATCGCTTGAAGTACCTGCAGCACAGCAGACCAATAGTGGAGTGTGGCCGTTCAAATCCTCATAATTGGGGCCATACGACACGTCTGGAATCGACAGAAGCTGCAACAATTTCGTGATATCCCGGCTCTGTAGCGAAGAATCCATCACTTGCAACCGCTCGTTTCGGCAAATTGCTCCGATGGACAATTTGTGTGCAAGTAGATCCCGATCTGCTCGCTGCTCTTCGTCTGCCTGCATCTGGGCAAGAAGACTCGCGGTCGGCACGGTTGTCTTCAGCAGCGCTGCGATGTGGGAGAACTCCAAACGCATGGTCCAATCCAGTGCCGTCCGTTTGCTATCGTCAGCCAGTTGTTTGTCAGCACCGAACGCAAGTAGCACGTTCACTGTTTCATGTTGGCACGAAATGGCAGCTTGTATGAGCGGCGAGCGACCTGTAGAATTGACGTGGTTTACATTGGCTCCAGCCCGAACAAGCACCTTCAGCAGTGCGACGCGTCCTTTATCGGCTGCGAGAAGTAACGGCGTTATATGGTTCTTGGTTTCATGCCCGAGATCGGCGTTGAACTCGATCAATACGCTGGAAGCCACCATGTCGTCGGTCAAAACACACGCCAAGACCGGCGTCATTCCTGTCTTGGTCTCGAAATCCGGTGATGCACCGCTCTCGAGTAAGCTGCGCAGCACATGGCGCTGCTTTTGAAAGATCGCCATGAGTACTGGAGTGAGTCCATTCCTGCTCTCGAGATTCAGTAGCTCTGGCGATGGCTGATGGTGCTTGACTGCCTTGTGATGCGCTGTAGATGCATTGCTGACCAGATCCAGACTCAGTAGATGCACGAGATGCTCGCATTGCAGATCGTACACTGCGCGCTCCACTTTCTGATGCAACGAAGCGGCTTCAAAGGACTGCAACATTCCACGTAGTCTCTTTCGATTCTCTGGAAGCGCTTCCAGGCGTTGCCTGGCGTCACTAGCACGTGCCAGTCCAACCTCCTGCTCTCGTATCCGCTCTTCCAGCACACGAAGCCTCTCAGGACCAGCAGCACCAGGCGTTTCCAAAGGAAGACCGAGCTTCTTTGCCTTACGACGCACTAGATTGATGGCTTCGTGTAGCTTTCGCTCCCGGTCTCGCTCTTGCTGTCGCAGCCGCTCGTCTTTTTGTGCGCGGTAGTGCGCTTCCAAGTCTCTCGACAGTTGCTCCTCCAGCTGCATGGCCTGGCATCTTGCTTCCAGTACCAGCAGCTCTTTCTCGTAGGCCTCGCGCGCCAGCTTTATCTTCCGCAGCTCGCGCTGCTGGCGGCGGAAGCGCGCCTTCTCTTTCTGCTCGCGCCGCGCGGCCAGTTCGAGCCACTCCATGCCAGCAGCTGCAGGTGATGGAACCAACAGTTGCCCATCAAAACAGAAGTATTTTTACTCCTTCCCATAACGGTCCGCCCCTAATGACGTCACAACGCCCCAACGGGCTCTCGTGTTCTCTCAGCAACGAGAGCCATCAACCCGTGAGGGCCCGTGGCCTGCACTCGTCTCTCTCATGGCTCGCTAGGCATTCTCCAGTGTGCGCACTGTCGCAGAAATCGGTAAGATTGACTTTCAGCCAATCACATGCGTGATAATCAATCATTTCAGCCAATGAGAAGAGTGTTGGAATCTGACTCGGGTCCGGCAAGGCGCAGAATAGAAAATGACGCTTCCGAATCGTCCTGGCTACCGACTGCGAGCCCGCGGCCAGAAGCCTCCGTCACCATCCATCCCGTTGCGTGGGCCTGGCCGCAAGAGCGCACTGCGCAAGATGATCTCTGTAGACCACGTGCTCCAGTCGACCCCGCAAAGCAGCGTCACACGCGCTCAGACGGCGGCCGCCGCACTGGCTAAACGGCAGGATTTGTTTCGGCAGCATGCGTTGGCGCCGGTCGTGCAGCAGTTGGCCACGATGATCGCGCGGCCGGGTAGCCTTCTAGCGGCGCTTGTGGCGACCGAGCACCAAGGCTCGATGGACCAGTGTTCGCTTCAACAGATAGGCGCCGCGTACGTTCGCAATGAGCTGGAGCCGGTCGTTCGCAGCTGGCAGGCGAATGCGCCTGGTCGTCATGTGGCTTCCGAGGCGCAGCAAATAAACGAGATGATGCTCAAGGTCGCGCTGTGGTACCTTAATCTGTGGAAGTTCGTGAGCGCCGCGTGCATCGATGCCGTTCTGCGCACGAGCGCGATCGTGAAGCACGACCAGCAGCAGGTGCACGCGGCCATGGCGCTCATGGCGCAGCATCATGAGAAAAAACGCCGGGGGACTTCATTTCCGCCCATGTTTGACGCCAAGAGCTCGGATGCGGTGTCGCAAGGCATGGTCACAGCAGGCTCCATGGCCAAGCGGCCTCGTCTCACCCGGCACTCGAACGAGTTCATGGTCGGCTGGTTCCTCGCGCACAAGGCCAATCCGTATCCGTCGGCCACGGAGCGTCTGCAGATCGCCGAGAAGACTGGTCTCACGGAGCAGCAAGTGCGCAACTGGTTCGCTAACATGCGCAAGCGTCACTGGAAGCCGGCCCACGTGAACACCAAGAAGCCGCGTTGCTTGCTGGATGTGGTGCTGCGCAAGCACGAAGTGTGAAGATTCTCCCTCTGTTCCAGTCGGCAAGCCAAACAAAGCCTCTCGCCTGCGCCCCACGTGTCAAGTACCCCCTGCCAATCAATGCCAAATGAACGTTCGTTGTCGTGCGCATGAGTTCCCATCCGTGCTTATATTTTTGTGCTTGTTTTTACGACCTCCTTCTCACACAAAGGAGGCAGACTCTGGCGGATTGGGGCGAGGGCATCTATTCATCGTCTTCTTCCAGCGTGGGTCGCTCACCGATCTCGCTCTTCACGAATTTGTACTTGCCGCCGCTGCGGAAGATGTCGTCCTTGGGGGCGGCGGCCGCGGGGGCAGCGCCCGGCACCTCAGCAGGCTTCAGGCCGAGGGTCTCCTCCTTGAAGGCAGGGGTGAGAGCAGGCCACGCAAGCCAGCCCACAAGCACAGCGGCGGGAGCGCCCCATTGGACTATCGAAACAAAAACACGCATGTGATGAGCTCTTCGATCCCTCTTGTCCTCCTGCTGAAGGCTGCATGGCATCTGCATCGAGACAACCAACATGCGCAGACCCCCCTCCTTCTGGTGCACATCACTCACCGTAGCCCTTGAGCTCGCCGGCCACGTAGGCAGTCTGGCTCGTCAACTTCTGCAGCGCGCGGGCGACCATCTTTGCTTCTCGTGCGGTTGGCTTCTGAAAATACAGCGCAGCCAGCACCGTCCAAAACGGGGCGCTGTTTAAAACATATTCCGGAGGTGCGAGCATGGGCATGTTTTATTCAGCTCATGCCACCCATAAATCTGACTTGGGTTATTCAGGTTCGTCTTTGGATCCTTGTCAAATTCGAGGTTTTGGGTTCCACACTGCGGATGTTTCCCTTTTGCGCGCATCGGATTCCTCCTCATGCGGCCGCTGGGCCAGTCGCCGTGCCCCTTGGCGCTGGCGCTCTGGGTCACTGCGTTGCTGTTTCTCTGTGCTCATGTGGAAGCGGTGATCCAGAGCTCAAGTGTGGTGCCAGTATCGCTCTCTGCCGGCGTTGAGACGGAAGTGGTGGTGGCGTTTACGACGACCGTGGCAGTCGCCAGCGGCAGCAAGATCGTCATCACGTTCCCGAGTGACTTTTCTGTCTCCAGCGCAGCAGCCATCACGGTCACGAACAGTACAAACTACGCGTGGACGCTCTCGGTGTCCAGCACGACCAGTTCAAGCGTCTACGCTCTCGTGGGATCGGCGGATATCGAAGCAGCGACGGCTCTAGCGTTTACGATCTCCAGGGTCACAAATCCGGCTGCAGGAACAACCGGAAGCTACGCTATCGAGACTAAAGACTCCAGCGGCAACGTTCTTGACAGCAACTCTCAAGTGCCAGCAGTGACGATCGCGTCTACGTCGTTTTCTGTGGTCTCGGTGGCGCCCGACTCACTGGTGGCAGGATACGCCGGCAAGGCGACCGTGACGTTCACGAGCGACGTGGGTCTGTCGGTGGGTAGTCTACTGGTGGTGACATTCCCGAGCGTGTTCACGGTGGCTTCCACGGCGCTGTCGTCACTGAGCAATCTAGGTGCGAGCAGCAGCATCGCGAGTGTGTCGAACAATGTGGTGACGATTACGATCGGTGGCAGTGCGATCAGTGCGGGCACGAGCGTGTCTTTGAAAGTGAACGGTATCACGAATCCTGGCGCGACAACTACAGTACCCTTTGTTGTTGTATCGTCTGATGCATCTGGGTTTATCTTTCAGGAGTATGAATATGTTGCTGGCGTAACTATTTCAAGCAGTGATTTCTCTGTAGCCACACTGAGACCGAATAGTTTACTGGCTGGTATGAAGACATCATGGACGTTGAACGTTGAAACGGCGGTAGCTGTACCTGCTAATGGATGGCTGATTGTGGAAATGCCAAGTGATATCATGCTTTTGTCGCAAGTGGTTCTTGTGGACGTAGCTAGCGTACGTGCTACAGTTACTGCTTCTGTAGTTAACCATACGCTCACTTTCCAGCTACTGTCACCACTTTCATCCGGATCCTATGACTTTTGCATTCAGTCAGTCCGCAACTCAGGTTGGTGATTTGCTGTTACTGCTAAATTTCAGTTCCATTGTCTTACTTTCATTGTCGCTGGTAGGTGTCTCTACTACTTCCACAATTCCAGTTTACAGCACCGACACCAATGGATTTGTGCTTCAATCTGCCATGGTGTCAGGAATTACATTTGTCTCTGGCGATATCACGAATGCCCGTTTTAGCGCTGCTAACAGCCATCCTGGGATTTCCTCCAAAGTTCATCTCACGTTCACTACATCTGCGGCTCTACAACCAGATAGTTTCCTGTATGTCCAGTTACCAAGCGGTGACTACAACATGACGCTCTCGGCTCCGTCCATCGAATTCACTTCACCAACTGGCTATACAGCTGCTGCTTCGTGGGACCACCAGAACACAGGACTTCTAATTTTAATGACAGGAGCCACGACGGTCGAATCAAATTCGACTATATCTCTATTGATGACGGCCTTTGATATGCCTCCGTCGGTGCGGGCAGCAACAACAACTGCCGCGACCATGCAGAGCTGGAATGGAGCTGGATTAAAGCTGGATGGGCCAAGTTTCTTGGCTATGGATGAAGTTACTGCTGTTCAAGGTCTTTCTTGCGCTTGGTCTACTTCAAAACCGAATCCTGGGATTACGTCCAACGTCATCTTGACATTTGCGACGAACGGAGCTTTACCTATCGGTGGTCAAGTTAAAATTACGCTTCCAGCCTATGACTTCTTATCAAGCACGGCGGATTCAACTCCGACAATAAATTTTGTGTCTCCAAGTGGCATATCTGCGTCTTCGGTATGGAACCATACTTTGGGGACACTAACGTTCACGATTGATGGTGGAGTATCCATTCCTGCGTACACTGCGGCTGCTCAAGTAACGATTTATAGTTTGGATACACCAATTTCAGCTCGTGCTTCCAGATCGTCGGCTACTTTAGCAACGTACGATTCGTTAGGAGTCATTATCGATGGTCCAAGCATAATCACGATGGATGCCATTACGCCTGGACTTATTCTTGGGAGTCGGACTTGGACACCAATAAACGCAGTTGCCGGAGTCTCGAGCGACCAAATTATTGAGTTCTTTGTCTGTGGGAAACTCTCAGTCGGGAGTCAATTGGTTTTCACGACACCGACCGGGAGCTGGGGTATCCCATCGACAACACCAGCGACTTTTACGACTCCGAATCTTGGAACTGTTGGCAATACTATATGGGATGCCTCTACCAGCACAATGATTATAACTCTTGGCGGGGCAACAGATATCGCGGCGTATTCTATCGTGACGCTAGTGGTCAGTAGCATTTCCAATCCACCCAAGGAAACTGGGTCAGGAGAATCCTATCTTACTACTCTTGCGCCTGATGGACTTGCGATTGATGGTCCGGGCTCAATTGCTGTCTCTGCGATATTGAAAGGAGCCGTGAGCGGAGATAAGACTTGGACGTCAGTGACAACAGTGAGTGCTAGCATGATGAGTGACCAAGAGTTGAGCATAACATTGAGTGGTGCGCTACCAAGTGGGAGTTTTCTTGCCATAGTACTGCCAAACGATGGATGGAGAATCGAATCAAACCCTGTACGCGCATCCATTACTTTACCTGTCTCCGGGGTGGAAGTGAACTCAACATCTTGGTCCGCGTCATCCAATACTTTAGTGGTCGAAACACTGGGCGATTTGAGTGAAGGCACTGCAGTCAAGCTGCTTGTGCATGATGTCATCAACCCGTACTCTAGCCAAGCAGCCAGTGTGCTGTCAGTCACTACAACGCTTGCTGATTCTGGTATTGTTGATGAATCGAGCGATATTGCTGTTAATGCCATCTTGAGCACAGCCTTGTCAACTGTTGGCTCCTGGACATCAGGCACTGCAACACCAGGTATAACTTCCACACAAGTAATTCAACTACGAACGGGAGGAAGCCTTGAAGCTGGTGCTACGCTGCAACTTGCGCTTCAGCTGACAGACGAATGGGCTGTACTATACACGGCGACTGCGTCACTAATTATTGGTAGCTCGCCATCAAATTATTCTTCTTTGGCTCTTACGTGGGACCCTTTAATCGGCAACTTGGCTTTGACGACACCGGTTGCAATTCCCCAAGAAAGCAACTTGACAATTGAGATTTCGGATATGCGGTCTCCACCTTCCGTTCGCGATCAGCAGATTGCGTCTATCCTCATACAAAGCCATCTCGGAAAAGATGCAAACTTTGGGTCAGTCTCGATTAATGCGTTTACAGTTGGAGCCTTGACTGGCAATCTGACGTGGCAAAGCCTTCTTCTAGCCCCTGGACCGGTGGCTTCATTGGAAACCTCCGCTGTGCTCTCATTTCAAGCTACTGGTCGAATTCCAGTCCGTGGAGGGATTAAGATCGTTCTACCAAGCGATTGGGTATTTCGCACATCATGCGTCGCTGTATTTTCCAAGCCGTCAATTACTGGAATTACATCTTGTGATCAAAACAAGCTCACTATCATTCTTGCTGATATGATAAACGACGCTACCGCTGTCGAAGTCACGCTAAACGGAGTCATGAATCCTCCTACTGTTCAGTCAAGTGGGATTGCGTCTGGGCAAACTGTTTCTTACGACGGTGGCTTGATCGCAGAAACCGCAACCATCGTTACCGGCCCCATCGTTGCTGATTTGTTGTCGATTATCAGCTCGGGTGACTCACTTGTTGCCGTCGTCGGTGTGAAAAAGAAGTTTGTGTTTCAAGGCGACGCTCTTCAGGAAGGCGATGTTATCAAGTTTGTGGATTCGTCGACGACCAATGACGCAAATTGCGGAACGTCCACGACTGGTGTATCTGACACTGGCGGCATCGACGTGTTGTACCTTGATGCAAATAGTGGAGTGGATATGACTTTCACTCAGTCTTCTGTTGCTGGTGAGCCATTCGTGATTTGCTATAAGTTTGGCGACAATCCGTTCAAGCTCTACCGAAGCTTCCCGTTTACCGTGAAGGAAGTTGAGTCTATAACATCGAATGTTGGCTCCACAAGCATTGCAGTTGCAAACTATGCTAAAAATTGGACGTTCGTAGGCAACGGTTTTGCAGATGGAGACCTCGTTCGGTGGATTGATAAAGACGTCGTAGATAATGCGGCCTTGACATTGACCACGCTTGATTGCCTCGACACGACTACACTAGCCACACTGGTCCCAGATTCGCCGCTAGCGTCCAATGAAGATGCATATACTCGTGTCATCCAGCTTCCGGCACAAAATGCATTCAACTTCGACGCTTCCAATGCTGGCAAGTCGTTTTGCCTGTGCTACAAATTTGACAACGAACCGTATGTGATTTATCCGTCACTAACGATCGAAGTAAAGAACTTGATATCGCTCCAAGCCGTCTCTACCGGTAGTGATGATGTCGCTGTTGTTGACGCCGTAAAAACTTTCAGCTTCGGGGGTGACGGATTGCTTGTTAACGACCGAGTTTATTTCATCGAAGTGGGAAGCGCCACATCGTGTGCCGCCAGTAGTATTAACCCTTCCCTTCGACTTCAGCATACCATTGTTGATCAACTGCAAACAACACTGTTCATCAGCGGAACATTAGCTACCGATGTTAATTTTACAAGTACTGGTGCCGGTAAACTTGCCATGGTTTGCTGGCAATTTGGAACCGAGCCGTTCCAACTGTATTCCAGCTTGCAAATTTACATAAAAATGATCACCAAGTACACCGGAACGCTTGGCTCTTCATCGCTTGCGGTCGCACGTGTACCGGAACCGCTATATTTTATAGGTTATGGTCTGGCGCAAGGTGATCAAGTACGATGGATTCTCCACGGGGAAGAAGACTGCGAGAGTAACCTTGCATCGTTAGTTGACCCAGATACACTGCTCGATATCAATACCATCACATTGAATGGAAGTCAGTTTGGTAGCTTCAATTTTTCACAAGTTCAAGTTGATTATAACCCGTTGCTGTGTTACAAGTTTGGCCAGGAGGGTTTTAAACTCTATACGAGCATCAGTATCAGCATCGGCACATTGACCGGTATGAGTTCGACAACTGGGGCCAAGGATATTGCTGTGGTCGGCGCCCGTAAGACATTCGTTCTCTTCGGCACCAACCTCGCAGCAGGTGATCGAGTGGGATGGACCATGTACTCGTCGTGTGCAAATTTGAGCCTACTGATTCGAGATACGACCACGACCGATGGTGATTATCTTTCCTACACAACTTCTGACAACTCAGTTGGCGTCGCAATAGCACTCCAGAGCTCAGGAAACCGGCTTTACCTTTGCTATGGATTTGGCAGTGAACCGCTCAGATTATACAAAGGCTTTTATATGGACATCCGAAGCATTTTGACCGTTCAGACTTTAATTGGAAGCCCCAATGCCGCCGTTGCCGGGGCGTTGAAAACATTCCTGTTCCAAGGAGATGGAGTTGCGGCTGGCGACTTTGCCAAATTTGTGTCGGGTACTAATTGTAGCGAACCCGGCATTACGCTGACCAACATTATCAAGGAATTCGATGATTATGACGAGATGGCGATGTATTTGTACGATAATATTGACGGGGTGGCCGTAGGAAGTTTTCGCTTCGGAACTGATCAGGCAACAGCAGGGCTTGGACGCGTCTTGTGCTACCGGTTTGCAACGGAGCCGTTCTACTTTTACAGCACCTTTTCAGTCGATGTGTTAACAGTATTCGGTTTCAGCCAGAGCGATGCGGCTCGAAGTGGCCAGGCCAATGTTGCTGTGGTGAATGAGCCCAAACTGATGGCGATAGATGGAGTCGGAATGAGCGCGAAAGATTCTGCTAAATTTGTAGTGGCCGGTGCATCCACCGATCAGGATTGCTTGGATCTTCCTTCTCTTGGGCTTGTATTCCAGCAAATCAAGGTATTTGACAACCAAACATTATGGTTTCCATTTGAATATGGCTCGAACGGAACGAACTGGGTTTTGTGCTACAAGTTTAACAACGAGCAGTATCGCATTTACTCGGATATTACAGTGACAGTAAAAGAAATCACGTCTCTGCTGGATGCGAAATACGTGAACGTATCGGCCATGGGTCTGGTTGCCACGATCAACCAAGCAAAGACGTGGGTTCCTCTTGGTTCAGGGATCTTCGATGGCGATACTGCTAAGTTTGTTCCGCAAAGTGTACTTTCAAGTACAGATTGTGGAGTCAGTAGCGGAAACACAGCCGGCGGTACCAGCACAATGCAAGTGGCCTCCACTGAATTCACAGGAACGTTTACGTTGTATCCATCTTCACTCAGCGACGTGTATCATTTGTGCTACAAATTTCAAGACGAGCCGTATTCATACATCCAAGGGATCGAGATAAGTACGTATGGCATTGTGAGTATCGACCGAAGTATGATTTTGATGAATGCAGCGACTCCGATTCAGATAAACGGGTTTCGCATATCCGACACGGATCAACTTGCGTGGTCAAACAATGCAACAAGTTGCAGCAATGCAATCGGACTCGCGACAATTCAGGAGCTGCAAGCTGTTGCAACGTTTTCTGCTGCGTACTCTCAGCTATACTTGTGTTATAGCTTTGATAACCAGCCGGCCACACCGTTTCCATCGATCTCAATCTCGGTAGTGAAGGCTGAAGTGTGGATACCGGCGACAATTTCGATTGTTGCCGACCAACAAGTTGAATTTACGCTCTCGGGAACGTTTGGTCTGACGATTAGCACGGACCAAATCGCGTGGGTGCCTGTGACAGCCATTTCCTGCTCCGATGATACAATAGCGCTCTACACGAATATAATGCAGACTTCAATTGTGTCCACCGCCCAGTCTACCACCAATATTGCCAGAGCTGGATCTGCAGTCATCGACGTCACCTTTGTGCCCCCGTCAGATGCCACATTTTCGACTGACATTCTGTCGACATGGAAACTGTGCTACCAATTTGGAAACATGGCTGGTTTTCTCATGTTCGGCGACGTCTTGTGCAACGTTCTCAATATTGAACAAGTGGAATTGCTGGATTCACACGCGACAGAGGCTGGGACGTCCATGAATTTCCATTTTGATGGCACCGGAATTCAGGACTTCGACGTTGCCAAGTGGGTCTCTGCAACGGATTCTTCGCAAGATTCTGATTGTGACGCACTGCCAGCAGTGGGAGGCAGTGTGAGTACGACTGTTATCAACTCCATGGCCACGTTTCTATTTGTACAGCAATGCTCAGCTATGGTTCTTTGTTATCAATTCAAAGACCGCTCTTACAAGCTCTATTCAACAATTCCCGTGAAATCATCTGCTACAAGCGCGACGGCCGGTTTAAGTACCGCAGATACGTCGCTTGGGACAATCGTTAGTGCAGACGAAGTCACGGCGGCGGCAAGCGAGTTTTTCAACGTCAACCGAGACATCGCAACTGTTTCATTGACGCTTGATAAAGATATCAACGATCTCCCTTCCGGGTCTGCAGCTGAAACAACGTTCAAGGTTGCTTTCGCGTCAACACTGACCACTGCACTGGGCATTTCAAGTTCGCGGATCCAAATTTTGTCGCTTACAGCAGGCTCTGTCATCGTTTCGTTCCAATTGCTGCCGTCTGATAATATCGTCGAGCCTCTCGTGCACGAAGCCTTGAGCGATCTTCAGGCGCAAATTCTCGACCCGACAAGCTCGCTGCTTGCGAATAACGATCTCATCAAGATTACGAATGGACATACAGCCTTGTCATATACGATTTCTACACCGGCGGCTGCGGCTGCTGATACAATCGCAATAAGCGCCTTGGGTTATCAACAAAACGGACTATTTCAGTTTGTTAAGAGCATCTATAGTGTCACGGAAAAGTCCACGCAAGTGATAATCCCGATCCTTCGGCTTCAAGGGACCAACAGTCTTCTCACACTGCCCGTCCGCTTGGCGACTGGATCCACAGCGACATTCAATCAAGACTACAGCATCGCTGGATTTAACAGTGACGGTACAGGCTCGCTCTTTTTGCGCTTTGAGATCGGCGAGACGTATAAAACAATCGCGGTGGAGATCTTGGATGATACAGTGAAAGAGGCGTACTTCGAGTCCTTTACGATGATTATGGATGATCCAACCATCGGCGGAGCAGCACTAGGTGATGTCGTTGAGACAACTGTGCGCATTTACGAGTATGATGAAGGCAACGTTCTCATCTCGTCGTCATTTCCGTCTCCGAGTGGATCGAGAAAAGATGTCTCCGGATGGTCGGTGGTCGCGAACGGGCGGAACTTGCTGCGTGTCGACACAAACGGTCTCTATGCCAGCGACGAAATATTTGGGACCAGCGAATATGACCAGTCGTGCGACTACGCTTCGCCCACTGGCGCGTGCTCCTACGTATGCGATGTCGGGGCTGATCTGGGCTCCACTTTGGCTATCTCCACAGAAAACAATGCTTTAAAGCTATCTGGTCAGGATTATCTTGTCACGCTGTCTGCGATCGCCACATTCCCATCCTCGGTATGTCGATCGCTTTCAATTCTTCTCTTCGTTCGACTGAGTGTTAATATTTGTACATGAGTAGGCCTTTACGTTTTCGTTTTGGGTGAAAACGATGCAGCGAACGCCAGAAGCCTGCATTGCTTCCTACATCATAACGTCCGAGGCGACGGCCACCGTACCTTTCGCAGTCTGCAATCCATCCAACTTGCGCGTGAGGATCCATTCGAATAGCGATCGCGAGTCAGGCCTCTCGACCTTTGTGGACGTAGCCGATGACCGGTGGCATTTCGTCGCCATCATGTGGAACGCCGAAGACGGTCGGCTGTACGTGTACGACAATGGCATGCTCGTGTTTGATGGCGGTCCATTCCACGAGGGCGAGACTTTAGAGAGCGGTGGTCTGTTGCTGGTTGGTCAACTGACGTTATCAAGCGATACGACTCCGTGTGTGAGCACTGTTGTGAGTGAGACTCTGGATGCAGTCCTACTTGATCCAAGTGTGGATGTGGCTTGTGACACTGTGTCTGGCCATGGATTTATCGGTCAGTTGCAGCACATTCATCTCTGGAGCCGAACGCTGGCGCAATCTGAGTTGTTGAAGGAGCTCGCTTGGCCCATGCAAGTCGTGACGAACGGATTGCTGCTGGGGTGGAACGTGGATGAATCGTATCTGCTCAACAACCAGCGCACACTGGTCAATGACTTTTCAAGCAGCGGTCAGGCCGATCAGAATATCGGCGTGTTGCACTGCACCTCAACAACAGCGTCTTGTCTGTCGGCAGGCACGGTCCCTAGTCTCGCGCCATCGTTCCCGTGTGGTCAAGTCTACTCGAATATCTGGCAGTTTGCAGCACCGGCTCCGTTCCTCGCGCAGCTGGCGTCTGCCTACGCCGGTCGCCTGCAGTTCCGAATGCTGGCTCCAAGCTTTAACGGCGCGCCTCGTCCTCGCCGAGGCATGCTTTCGATCATCGGTGCTGGGAATCTGCACATCTCACTATCATTGGGAACGTTCGCGCTGCCGTCCAAGGACTCGTGGACTTACTACTCTGCGGTCCTTCGAGAAGATTTCGGGTGGATCAGCGAGCCTTCCGGAGCTGCGGTCTCTGCGCAGACGTTCCAAGCGGTTCTGGCGAGTGCCAAGGCGCTTTGGATCCGAGGCGACATATGGGGCTACTCGGCCTCCACTGGCCATCAGGGCCAGGAAGTCGTCTATCTCAACGACATCACCCTCATGGCCAAGTGAAGGAGTGACATCCGACAGCGGTCGAGACAGAACGAGACGGTTTCACTTTCTCTAATCGTACGGTGTTGTAATGTCATCACATTAGATTGCGCAAACATAGAATACGGGCTCCCTGTCGAACGTTATAACATATAAACCTTCAAAACTGGAACCTTCCAGATCTGATACAACCTGTCAAACTTGTTCCGTGACACGCATAATCGAAACATGGAGGCCGCTGCAAACCACACGAAGGAGATCATTGCGCGCGAGCTGCCGGCCGCTGCTGCTGGCTCAACTGCCGCTGCACCTGGCGCAGCGTTCGACCCCGTGTCGCTCGGCCTGGATGCGTCCTTCACGCTCACGGACTTCAGCGCGCTCAAGGGCTGTGGCTGCAAGCTGCCGCAGGAGAAGCTGCTGGGCTACCTCGAGGACATCTCGAACGACCTCAAGCCCAACGAGACACCCGGCATGGACTCGAGCGTGGTCAAGATCTCGCACGGCAAGGATCTGTACATGATCTCCAGCACGGACTTCTTCTTCCCATCGGTCGAGGACCCGTACGTGCAGGTAAAGCCGATCGCATGAGCCTGGCTGCCTCGGCCTTATACTCATCAGCTGCTATGGAACAGGGCAAGATCGCGTGCGCCAACGTACTCTCGGACGTCTACGCCATGGGCGTCACGGACGTGGACACGATGCTCATGATCCTGGGCGTCTGCCGCGAAATGAGCGACAAGGAGCGCGACGTCGTGACCACGCAGATGATCCGCGGCTTCAACGACCTGGCGCGTCTGGCGCAGACGAACGTCACGGGCGGGCAGACCGTCATGAATCCGTGGCCGATCGTCGGTGGCGTGGCCATGAGCGTGCGTAGTGGTGCGTTCCATTGAAACGACCTGCTGACCGTGCGCCCATGCTGACCAAGCGTTCGTGTTGTCCTTAGAGAGCGAGATCATCCGCCCCGTGAACGCCATTCCCGGTGACGTGATCGTGCTGACCAAGCCGCTGGGCACGCAGGTCGCAGTGAACCTGTTCCAGTGGCGCAAGAAGCCCGAGCGCTGGGCGCGCGTGGCCGACACCGTGACGCTCCAAGACGCGCAGATCGCGTTCAACAAGGCGTCCGAGTCCATGAGCCGGCTGAACCTGAACGCGGCGCGCATGATGCACAAGTACGGCGCGCACTCGGCCACGGACGTCACGGGCTTCGGCATCCTGCGCCACGCGCGCAACCAGGCCCAGTCACAGCTCGCCAGTGTGGACTTTGAGATCCACACGCTACCCGTCTTGCGCCACATGGTGCAGGTGAATGAGGTCATCGGCAACTCGTTCCGTCTGCTGGACGGACTGGCGGCCGAGACCTCGGGCGGCCTGCTGCTCTGCCTGCCAGAGGCGCAGGCCGAGGCCTACATCCAGGAGCTGGAGGCGCTGGACGGCCAGCCGGCCTGGATCGTCGGCCGAGTGGTTTCCGGCAGCAACGACGCACGCATCGTGCCCAACCCCACGATCCTGGACGTGTGAAAGAACACCCAAAGAGCGGCAGAATTTCGAGAGAATCGATTTTATTGACAGTGAGATCGATTCTCTCGATTTTATATGCAGCAAGTTACTGTATCAAGACGCGTGTCTTTGTATCATGTTTTGTGGCTTGGGGCCTCCCAAACGACGAGTTCGGCGAGTGTTCGTTCTGTCATGTTCCTTATTTTGATGAACGGATATACGAATGGGACTGGGTGGATGTGACTAGTCGTTCGTAAAGTGATATACTGTACGGTATAGGCGTTTATGTGCGAATGTCGTCATTTTGAACAAACGCAACTCTAATATATGAGGTGGAACTTAACACCCCCTCCTCTCCTCTCCCCTCCTCTAAAAAAAACGCCATGAGTTGAGGGATCGATCGAATCTCGATTTGGAGAAATCCAGCACTGCACAGAGTCCAGATAAGTGGTTCTGATGTGAGCCCCTTCTCGACGAGAATAAAAACATGGCGTCGGCATCCAGAGTATCTATATCCAATAAAGCCAAGAGCACCACTAAAACCGTCCCTTACCTTCAGCACTTCAGCTTTTTCCATTTTGACATGCACTTATGAACGCATCCACCTTTACCACCTTGGTGTTTGTGCAAACGAATTCGCTCTCCTGTTGAAAGGTGATAAGTTTTGGAATTTTTTTCGATTCGGATGTTTATGCTTCGGGGCGAAATTGTAAACATCAAGTCGGTTCGATTTTCTCTGATCTGATTTCAAGGTTCCGACTGCTTCAAAAAGTACAGAAAGAACTTGGAAGGGAAGCGTTTCTTGGTCAGTGAAATCATTACTTCTTTCCTGTGTATCCTGCGATTGATCGAACAATAACTAAGGTGTACTTTGTTGGCTGGCTAATATTGATCTTCATTCGCTGCGTACAGACTTGTGGTAATTCCACTCTTGCGATCATGTACCTTTTCTTTTTTTTAAAAAGGTGCACTTGTAGTGCTAGAGTAACCTTCGGAGTCAGAGCTTTCGGTATCAGTCAGTTGTTCCGGCCAGATCGAAAATTCCAAAGATCAGTCGGCTGGCTAAGAATCCAAATCAGACGGAAATCTTCCGCCCAGGTGAAAACTGCGTCTATGTCTCCTGTTTCTACCACTTTGAAGTTGCCTCCTATCCATCTGGCAACGCTGAGATCAATAGTCCTTTGCAGGAGGATGTACCTGCCCTTGTCTCCGTTTTGGGACAGTGCCCGATGTATCCAGCGCTCGCACAGGCAGTTGCCCCTTCCGCCAGGTCTTTCGTTTATTCTTAGGCCGACGCCACCGGCTGCTCCTTCATCGTCCGACCCGAGACGTAACGAATGCTGTTGGTCGCCCTGTCGCTCTCGCTGTCACGTTTGCGACTTGTGCCTGGCGTGCGAGGAGGCTCAATCAGTGCACATTACGAGAAACCTTCCACAGCAGTGTTTCCATCTGCTTTTCGCTTTTATAAAAACAAACGCCATCCCATATTTTTAGCTCATTGCGGAGGAGAGCTGCTGATAGAATTTTTGGCCTTGACCCAGCTCAACTCGAAAAAAGAACGTTTTGCCCATTTTAGGTGCTGCACCTATCAATGAAGAGGGGGGGGGGAGGAGGAGGAGGAAGTGGAGGAGAGGAGGTAACTAACACTGGGTGTGACTGCCCTCACCGATCATTGCACAATTTTTGCGTCCAAGGCCACACCCAGTCGCTGACGCATCTCCGCCCGCCCTTTCAGAGCGCGTTCCTTGTTGGTGGCGCCATCTTGGGTCGGCCAGCCACTTGATACAGACCAACCAGCTCCGCTTCGCAGCTGCATCCGTCGCCGAAAGAACGAGCGCATAACCGCCAGACACCGGCCGACTGGAACGCCACTGATCCAGCCCGCCTGCACACCCAACGGGCGCGCTCACTTCCACTTGTACCACTCAGAGTACAAGCTGACCAGCCCAGTGTCAAAATACCAGTAGCACAGTCATCACCATGCGCGCTGCACGATTCGAGCGCATTGAAGCGCTGCGTGCGTCCATCTTCGGCGAGATCGTGCTCTGCCGAGACACGCAGACACGCGAAGAAGTGATCATCAAAACCGTGGACTTGTCCCTGGCGCTGAAACAGCGGTCGCGCACACACGAGAGTGTGGAGGAGAACATCCTCAAAGAGATCGAGGTGCTACGGCAGCTGAGCATGCAAGGCGGCCACCCTAACGTGATCAACATGCGCCAGTACTACGTTACCAGAAGCGGCTGCTTCCTGCATGTCGTGCTGGACTACTGCCAAGGCGGCGACCTGCTAGACGCCTGCATGCCACCCAGTGCACCGGCACCCACATCAAGATCGACGGCGGACAAGAGCAACAATATTCTAGAGACGCCACCGCGACGACGCATCGACGAATGCACAGCACTGCGGTATCTCAATGACGTGCTCGCCGGTCTCTCCTATTTACACTCGAACGGCATTGCGCATCGAGATATCAGCCTAGAAAACATCCTGTTGCTCGACGGCCGGGCCGTGATCACAGACTTCGGCCTGTGCGCACAGCAGAACAAACACGAAAACGAATTATCATGCACGGAAATCGTGGGCAAGCACTATTACATGGCCCCGGAGATCGTGGCACGAAGTCGGTATGACCCGAAGAAGGCCGATATTTGGTCTGTTGGCGTCTCGTTCTTCATCCTTCTTACGGCCTCACCACCGTTCGAGCGCGCGAGCCCCATGGATCCTGGCTTCCGGTATGTGTCTAAGCACGGTGTCAAGGCTGTGTTTCGCGCATGGGCGCTGGATAATTCGGTCAGTACGGCTACACAGGACCTGCTGGAGAACATGATGGTCATCGATCCGCTTAAGCGCATTACGATGAACGAGATCATGCAGCACCCGGCACTTGTGTCCACGCCGCTGGCTGGACCAATTCGAGTCGGTGGATTATAGTTTTGTGTTAAAACGTTAACCTATTGGTAGGCAAAAAACCGCAATTAACCAAAGTGCTGTAGAAAGAGCACATAAATGACCATATTTTACCCATCCTAACCGAATAAATCGCTGTAAATAAACCAAGCTTCGAGTAAAACTGAAAAATTCATTTGCGCCTTCGAAGAATGGAGATCGTGGTTGTGACGCGGAAGACACCGCTGCCATGGCTGCAGGAAGTCGAACGTCTTGAGCGCAGGTACATGTTGTACTTGCAAGCACGCAAGCGCACACGTATGTCCACGTCAGTGGTCCGGAAAATCATGCGCTATAGTTCTCTCCTTTTGACTGCCTTCGCCAATGCATTCCCGCGTTTGTCCTCTTTGGCTGATCATGCGCATCTTTTGCCTCCATTCGATATTTTTGCCCACATGTTAGAATCTTTCCCAAGCACGAATCACTTGCTGATAGTCTGGTCAAGGAGACCCGCAAACCGACGGTGTGTTTGTTCTTCCACCCACCCTCTATGCCGCGCTAACCTTCGATGGGACACGCGCCGCGTGCTTCCGGGCCTGTTTCTTGCAGAATACGATGCTGCTGGCGCTGGCGCCAGAGACACGGGCCGTTATGGGGTATCTTCTCTATCGACGGATGGGCGTAAGAAAAATCTTGGTGAACGAAACGGATTAGCCATTGGGTGAGGTCGGCTCATCAAAATGACGCGGCTGGTGCTGCGGTTGGGTTCATTTGTTGGCAGACAGTGGGCCACCTGGACAAACTCGCGGTCTCTGAAGCCTGCCGCCGACAGGGAGTGGCCCGAAATCTATTGCGGCACGCGATCGCATCTTTCTGCGCCAACAGGTTTCGATTTTATATCAACAACATTCTTTATCCCCACGTGCACCATGAACTAACAATCGCTGTTGTTATCCGTATAGAGGCACGAACATGCACTTGAGTGTGGCATTAGAGCGCGAAGGCGCGATCGCTCTGTACGAATCTGTGGGCTTTGAGCGACACAGTGTCCGGACAGATTATTATCGCCCTGGACGCGATGCCTACGCCATGGAACTTGTCATCCCAAAATTTTCTTGATTTATTACATGAACCCACAAGGAATGCCTAAGAAACTCGAGATCTTCAGCTCATGACTCCAGTTCGCCTTGCTCTTTGGCCTTCTGGTAGTTCCACTCATGCGCTTCGATGCGTCGGCCGACGTCTTCGAGGTTCTTCGTCATGACCTCCAGCCAGAACTCGGCGACGCTCAGGTCGGCGTCCAACGCGATGCACTTCATCTCGGCACGGTTGAAGTCGCTGCTGCTCTTGAGATATGCGCGCCAGCTCTCGCGACGCGCAGCTCTCTTTTCGTCTTGTACTGAGTCCGTCACGGGCGTGTATGACGGGTTGGTGGAGTCTCCATGCTTCTGGGATATTGGGCTTGGCTGCGACCAGCGCACACGGTTGCGTTGTGGTGTGCTGCTACTGGGTTGCCGACTGAAATCCTGCGATTCAGTCGTTGGCTTATCTGACTCGTGCTCCCTGGCGGCTGATAACTGAGGGGAGGGCGCTGTAGTGCATGGGTGTGGCTCTTGCTCGCTGCAACCTGAAGTCTTGTGCTCTGCAGCCACTCGATCCTGATGACTGGAGTGGCGCTCACTGGCAACAGATGGGGTTGAGCGTGAGTCTGGATACCGCTCTCGCTCAGCTCGGGAATCCCGCGAACGACGAGATGTTGATTCGTTAAGATGTCTGCTGGCTTCTTCCTCTCGATCTTTGCTTGCGACACTGGCGCGATCACTGCCACCATGACGACTGCGGCTACGGCTGCGATTAGGAGATGTGTGCTTGATCTCTCGTGGCCTCACGTCTCGGCTCCGGTCGTGGCGACTCCTGCGGTCTCGACTATTGCTTCTTTCTCTTCTTCTTCTATCCTCCTGGGCACTGGTTCGCGCTCGTGGGCTCGCACTGCGCCGGTGCTCCCTGGAGAACGAGCCTCCGCCATAGCGACTGCGGCTGCTCATTTGCTTTCTGAGCGAATCGTACTTACATGAGTATCCTTAAATTAGTGTGGTACCACATTAAAGATTACTCCGATTTAGGTGGCGAACGTTTCAAGAATGTGCGAAAAGAAAGTTCCACTGATGATGACCTTTGGGGGTGTGGGGGTAATCATCCCCTGCAGCAGAGAGATTCAGCTGCCATCACTCTGGCTCAGCATGATGCTTTGCAGTTGTATGGCTGGCCAAGTGGCCACGCGAATGGCCAGCGGCACGTGCTCATGGCCAGTTGCCTGAACTCACATGGGTCCAACACGTGGCGAGCACTGATGCCGGGATCGTAGCCATGAGCAGGGGTATATCAAAAGATCGAAAGGCTTGCAACTCTCAAGTGTAGATCCATCCAAAACTCAACTGTTGAATGCTATTAGTACAGACAACACGAATTAACGCATGCGCCAACCATTCAGTCGATCGAGAAAATTTGGCTGAATTGATCTAGCAGAAACCGTCAGCTGCATCTGCATTGTTGGACGAACGGCTTCCAAGCCATGTGATGGCCGTAAGAAATGCTCAAGATCCGGCATTGGCTTGCAAATGCAAGATGTAATGAACGGTTTGAGAACGTACGGTGCAAAGCACACACGCGTGGCGCTCTGTTCGCGTCCGCTGTGATGCTTGGCGATCGGTTCAGCTCGGAGATCCCGACCGCAGCGACAGGGCCATAGATCCATGAATTGGGTAATCAAGTGGGTTTGCTGCGTTCGCCGAGATGAGCCAGAGAGAATGCATGGATGGTGTAGGTGATTGATTGAGAGGGAGAGGTGGCTGGTTGGTTGTCCATTTGCACGGTACTCTATCGAAGGATTTGAAAATCTAGAAAGTGTACAGTGCCATTCTTGTAAACTGTGGGCTGCTAACTAACGCACCAAGTACGTACAGGAACCACTCCATCCCACTCTCCAGTGTCGAAGCGTCACCATTGGGTACAGGGACTGGGCAACGCAGAGCGTTCGGGCGCGAAGGCTCCTCGCCCATCGCATTTGAAAGGAGGGACTGCAGATGCAGCTATTGTCCGTACACTTCCCGAGAACGAGGAAACAACGAGACATGCCATGCGCTTTAGAAAAGCTATGCCAGCATATTGGTAGAGTATCAAACACCCCAATTTTTCAGCACATACTTGTCAGCCGTATGACTGCCGATCCAGGTGGTATCCACTCCAAATATACTGCGTCATATCCCTGCATCTTGGGAACCATAGAGCCTTTACATGGGCCCTTATGTTCAAGATTTTTTATGCTCGTAAAAGCCAGTGACCAGTTCACCCCAATCACCAGACCTAATGTGTCCCACGAATGTTCATAAAACCTTTATTCCCACACTTTGTCCAAGTTGCTTGGTTTATGCATATGCAATTTTTAGAAACGGGGTCGTGTCAACATGAATTTCTATAGGAAATGCCGTGTGTGCCCCTAATTTTGATTTTGTGAATTTCGAATGGATGGACCACTTTTTGCTTCTATACTTTGATGATGTATACAGTGTTTTGTATCATTCCCTCCCCAAATCCTCTGTCCAGTTCACACAATCGCCATGGCACATAACAGGGCCCAGCGTCGTTGGTTGCAGTCATTGCGGCCCCTTTCTGCCCCTTACAGCCATTGTCGTCGGTCCGTGTGTGCAAATAAACGCACATTCTCCGATTGCTCTCGTCTGCCACAGACAGCGAGACCAGACCGAGCTGAGGCCGCCCATTCCACACTCGGGACCCTGACGATCTGTACGCAGCGCGTTCGCCACACGCTTCCTTCGTTGTTGCAGTTGAGAAGAAGCCGCCAATCGAGAGATTGACCACATCGCCTGCCTACTTATCCTAGTCAGCGCGTGTACTTATATCTATCGATATAATCCACTACTCCACCCGAAAGCTTCGAAAATCGAAACACGATTGCGCGGTCCGCGGACAGATTGATCTTCTGACCGATCGACGACAGACAACGCACCTCCAGACGTTCGTATTCCCCAAACTCCGTCCCAGCGCGCACATATGGGCACGTTCTCGTTTGGCAACCCGGCCCAGGTGGAGCGCGTGGCCGAGGCCAGCAATGTGAACCAAGGCGAGCGCGACGAGGTGCTGCTGCGGCTGGCCGCGCGCATGAAGCAGAACATCACGACGGGCGACCGCCGGCGCCACTTGTTCAAGAAGTACACCGACTGCTTCACGGGCATGGAGGCCGTGGACTGGATGCTCGAGCAGATGGAGGCCAAGTCCGTGGCCGAGGCCGTGCGCAAGGGCCAGGGCCTGCTCACGAACCACTACATCGAGAAGGTGGAGAAGGAGCTCAAGTTTGAGTACAACAAGCGCCGCTTCTACCGGTTCACGCCCACGACGCCCGAGTTCGTCAACACGGCGGTCGAGCGCCCGCTGGGCCAGGCCGCGCTGGACCTGCCACTCAGCGCGGCCTCACGACGCCGCGCGTTCGCGGCGCTGATCGGCGGCTTTGTGGCCGACGCGGCGTCCACGTCCCTCAACGGGGTTTCGCACCCGGAGAAGACGATCCCGAACCTGCTGCGGCTAGACTTCGACCCAGCCTTCTGCGGCCTGTACGAGAGTCCGAGTCACGGCGCCGGCAGCTCGGACAAGACCAGCGGCCGCGCCAAGATGGAGTCGTCCACGGGCTTCGAGACCCGCATCCTGCTGCAGTGCGTGGCGCGGCGCGGCCAGATCCAGGGCTCACAGCTGGCCAAAGACGCGTACTGGGGCTTCAAGAACGACCACCGCCTGCTCTCGTCCTCAGCGCGCGCGTTCCTCAAGAAGATCCACACGGGCAAGCAGTGGCCGCACTGCGCTATCAAGTGCCGCTCCATCGACGTGCTGGCCATGATCCCGATCGTCGTGGCCCTGTACGCCGGCACCAACTCGCTCTTCACCAAGGTCGACGAGCTCGTGAGCGTGTTCTACACGGGCCAGCGCGTGCGCGACGCCGCGCTCGTGGCCGCGTTCATCCTGGAACAGGTCATCCTCGGCGCCTCGGTGCTGCAGGCCATGCGCATGAGCATCCGCACGGAGCGGCTCACGGTCAAGCAGCGCAAGGGCATCTTCAAGGCGTTCACCAAGACCCAGCTGCCCAGCTACGAGGCCATCCAGAAGTTCGGCAACAAGGGCTCGCTGCCCGGCGGCTTCTACGCTGTGCTGCAGCCGCTCTTCGTGCTCAGCGATTACCCCACGGCCGTGCGCGAGAACATCATCGGCGGCGGCCGCACGTGTCGTCGCGCCATGTTCATCGGCGCCTGCTTCGCCGCGCAGGACGGTCTGGACTCGATCCCGGAGATCTGGATCAAGAAGACGCAGTACTATGACTTCATTGAAGCCGACGCGCAGGCGCTCATGGGCCGACGCGACATCAAGACCAGCTCCTTCGGCGAGGAGGACGACGGCGAGCAGTTCATGGACCGCATGAGCGAGCAGGCCGCCATCCCGTACGTGGACTACACCACGGCCTCCAGCCAACGCCAGTCCATGGCGCAGTCCACGGCACCGTCCCGCGTCAGCGCCCCCATTGCACCGCAGCGACGCACGAGCAGCGGCACCAATGGCCGCCCCAGCGCTCCGCCGCCGCCACCGCCGGCTGGACCTCCGCAGCACATGGGCAGCTACGGCCGCGACCACTCTAAGAGCTTCGCGTCCAACTCGTCCTCGCCTCGCTCCGTGGCGTCCAACTACTCGTACGGCTCGGCCACGACCACGGGCTCGTCTGTGCGCTCCGTGATCGACTTGGGCGACATGGACAAGTTCTACGAGAGCCGTCTGTCGGCTTCCTCTGCGCGCTCGGACCGCCGCATGAGCTTCGAGATGCACAAGTTCTTCACCAACTACGGCTCGTACGGCAGCAGCAACGGCAGCCTGCCCCGCTCAAGCGACGGCCAGTTCACGCACAGCGGCGTGTCCACAGTGCGCACGTCCACGGCTGAGCTCAACCCGCTGCGTGTGAGCGACCTGAACCCGTTTTTCCAGCGCGGTAGCAGCGCCAGCGGAGGAAGCAGCGGCAGTGCGCGCGGCTCGTCGTCGTCCTTCCTGCGCCGCAACAGCGCGTTCACTCGCGCCAGCGACTCCAAGGCCTTCCCGACGCGCGATCGCCACCACCCGCTCAGCTCGAGCTTCACGACGCGCACGCCCCAGCGCTCGAGCGAGCCGAACGCGTACTACCAGCCTCGCTACACAACGCCGAGCCACCAGCGCATGGAAATGGACGACGAGGATATCGACAGCGTGCCGCCGAGCCCGCTGTACCGCTACTCAGAGGTGGAGAACCCGCCCAGCAGCGACGACGTGGTGCTGGCACATCGCATGTCGCTGGACGACGAGCAGCGCGTGAGTCTGCACGCCATTTTGTAAGCGCGCAACTGTAATTTATTAGCGTATATATGTATATATACGGCAGCGATACCAGAGACTGATCATGAACGAAAGAACGTATTTCCAATAAAGAGACATAAATCCCTTCGTGTGCTGCTTTATTCAGTTGACACGGGAATACCATATCCAGTGCGCGACGCTTGCTTGAAGCAGCGCCGCATACTAAGTAAGACAAGCATCCTAAGTAAGACAAACATCCAGATGGGACGATGCCATGGTGGCTACGGATCGTGTTGTTGTCGCAAGCAGACCTTTGTCCATTGCTCAACAGATTGCGACGTGTGCAACGTGTTAACCTGCATCTTTGTTCGGCTCTTTCCTCTGACTTTGATCAGGAAATCGAAAAGTGGAAGCCATACCCCTGCTTATCTGCTTATGATTAGGGGTATGGTTTATTTTTTTGTAATGAGAGTTCAGCTTAAATTGCGGATGGCAGCATTCCCGACCGATCGCCAGCCGAGTTCACTTCTCTCAGATGGCGGCACAGTAATAATTCATGCATGTGCTGTACTGTATTGACTTTTTTCACTTTATAGTTGTACAGGATCCAACATAAAGACAAACACCGCTGGCGATTCTGTGGCAGCAGAGCATTCCCAGTCACTGCGTCTGCTGCAGCCAGCCTTCATGAGTCCAAGAAACCCACGCAGCCACTGTGGATGTGGTGGCTCTTGGAGTGATTCGCGTGGTCTTGCTTCGATCGCAACGTCATTTCTAGAGGACTGGAGCCAGTTAATTTGATGCGTTGTCGTCCACTGTTATCCAGTTGTCGCCAGAATATCGGCTCATGCTCGAAAGAACTTGACGATCTCTCGAATCGGAACTCTGCACAGCGGACAGACGTGCGTGGTTTTGACCACTTCGTGAGCGCAGCTGGAGCACATGGCGATGTGGCCACATGGGACGCACACGACGGACTGCTGCGCGTCGTAGCAGATCACGCAGTCCGTCGCTTTCTCCTCCGTGTTTCCAATCGTCAAAGCGCCCAGAGCATCGGACTCAAGGACCACGAGTGATGAGGAAGAGACCGGGCTCGGATCTGCCGGGTCTTGACTTCTGTCATTGGCTGATCTGGAGCTCTGTCGATACCAAAGCACCCAATCACAGCGCGTCAGAGCCACTTCAACCAGGCCAAGATCCGCTCCAGCTCCACTTACCGCCGATAAGCCCATCCAAAAGGCGAATTCGGATTCATTGGGGGCGACGAACTCGAATGTTCTGGCTGTCTGGTCTCGACTCGCAGCGGTGGCATGGAGGATAAAGCGGAGGCCTCTCACTTCCATGGATGAGAGTGCTGGAGCGTTGTCTGATGCGTGGTGCGTAAGCTGTAGACTACACACATACGTCATGTCAGCAAGTGGAGCACTACTGAAACGACTCGAGAAGAAGAAGTAACATACTATGGACTGGAGTGATCGTCGTCTGCATTCGCGAAGAAGTCGATTCGCACGACACATGGATCAGCAGTACGAAAGATCATGTAGTGGCTGCAAGCATACAAACAGGTTAGAGCATCACTCGTTGCGACGTATGCGTAGATACACGCACCGCTTCACCCCCGCTGAGCAATGCGAGGAGCTCGCACATTCACCATCGTACAGCCATCCCCTTCGGATCAGGAATTTCTAGGACCACATGAAGCAACAGTGTTAGTCCTGTTCAATGCGCAGAGTACGCTTCCAATTCAGTACGCACCAGTTCGATGAGCTTCAGGCACGCCATCAGTCTGCGCCGCTCAAGCGCTCCATCGGCCAAATTATATGATAGACGTGCAGTCTTGAGCGCATCGAGACCGTTGCTCGCGTTGCTGCCAAACACGTCCACGTTTGGAGTCGACAGCAACAGGTCCAGCACTTTGCTCTTGCCCAGCCAGGCTGCAAGCAGCAGAGGCGTGAATCCCTGGGCGTCCACAGCGTTGCAGTCGGCTCCAGCGTGGATCAGCATTCGCACAATATCGTGATGATCATTGCGAGTGGCTAGATGCAGAGGCGTCTGGTCCCGAGCGTCCAGTCGGTTGCAGTCAGCGCCAGCACATAGCAAGCGATATACGCATTCGGTGTGGCCATTGAGCGATGCGATGGCCAGCGGTGTCCAGGCCCCCACCGGATGCGGCCATTCGATGCTCTCGATACTGGGATAGCGAGACAGAGCCCTTCGCAGCCCGTTGTGGTCTCCGGTCTGGGCCAGCAGCCAGATCCGCTGCTCCTTGGGGCGCTTCCTAGTGCGTCTCTCGCTGCTGGTGATGCTGATCCCGTTGCCCATACCGACAGCAAGGGAGAATTCTCAAGTGAAGAGCCTGTGTGGTTGCTGGGCCTGCGGACGGTAGAGCAAGAGTCAGAGAAAAGAATATCCACCAAGATGATAATCTTGGGCTCAAAAACCCACGCGTTGCACCATCGTGTCAAATTGTGTTTTTCCTGAGAGTCAGTGTTTACACCCTTTTAATCTGCCTAATGGTGTAATATACCCAGGTATTATTCAAACCAAGTTGGGTTTTAGAGCCAAATATTGCTTTTCTCCCAATAATTCGTTTGGGTTTGCAATAGCTACAACAAAGAAAACCTGGCAACCATAACCCTAGTCGATGGATGGGCTAGATTTTATTTGCGTGAGACCTGTAACCATCGGTAGCCATTTGCACTGAGCACTTGGCGCTCAGCCACACGATCCGAGAAGTTCGCTGAGCAATCTACCGTAGCTCTTGGGTCAAAGCACAGGGCGACGTCATCACATAAGATCGCTTTGTAGCCGTCTACTGACCCGATCTGTCCCACGCTCATGACAGGAAGGTGCGCGGAGATCTCCGATCTGTCACACACACCTTCGGTACCACCAAGCCATTGAGCCAAGCCATGGAGCGTGATCCTTGAAGGGTGATCACTATCGCAGTGGATATTGCGCCCTTGGAAAGATCTTTGAAGTCCAGAGGTGATGATATATCGTCAGCAATCACACTTTGAAGCAAGTACTGCAACCCAAAAGCGGATCTTCGACCTTGAAGTCTATATCGCATACCAGTATAATCACATCACTATAGATGAATTGCTTAGGTTACTACTAATACCTCAGGATGCTTGGACTATGAGCTTTTAAAGCCCCAACAAAGAGAACCACAGCACTATTAACCATTTAAAAAATTCACACAACCTATAACCTTGCTGGCCTACACGTCTTGCGATCGCTCTGACTTCGACGCGACCATTTCGATAGGGTGGCAGGCATTTCGCTGCATTTTAAAGCCGACTCTTTTGACTCAGACGCGGAATATCTTGACGATCTCGCGCACTCGCACCCGACACACTGGACACACGCGGGTCTTGAGCATCACTTGCTTGGCGCAGCTCATGCACATGGCGATGTGGCCGCAGGGCACACACACGACCGTCTGATGAGCGTCATAGCAGACCACGCACTCCGTCGCTCCATCAGCGCGCTTGACTGAAGTTTCCTCCACAAAATCTTCCGCTGCGCTTGGAGAGCCGACACCGGAGTTTTCCAGGTTTGACGAATCGGCTTGACCATTCAGATCGTCAGTAGGCTCTTCCTCACTTGGTACAGACAATCGCCGTGGTCTAGAAGACTCTGCATTCACAGACGGACTGGCAAACATGGACCCGACGCCCTATACACATAGAAAGAGATTGTAAGCACGAGGCACACAGCGTGGCCCAAGCTTGGGCTGCAGAGTACTTACCCAGAGCGAGACTTGGAAGTTCGTCCAGAAGTCGTATTCCGCCTGGTTAGTCGCTGCGAATTCAAAGCATTGCGGCGGCGCCGAATCATTTGTCGTCGAGTAGCTGCGCAGCGTGAAGCGGAAGTCTCGCTGGTCTTCCGGTGGTATGGGCTCGGAGCTCTCTTGGATATGGTCGGAGGCGCGGAAAACGAGCTGCAGACTGCAGGACAGCAACGTCGATCGTGAGAATTGGATCCATTGCTAGAACGAGCCATCAGCCAGTTAATTACCTAGGCGTCGATCGGCCACCACGCAATGCGGGGAACAGATCAATCTTGACGGCACTTGGCTCGGACGTGCGGAAGATCATGTAATATCTAAGCACCCATGGAGTACGTTGTCAGAACTCTCTCTCTCTCTCTCTTGGCATCCAACTAGTCAGACTGAAGTTCGTACCGCTTGAGCCACGTCTTGGGCATCGCGTGGCCGGGCGCAGCGTATTCGTACACCCATCCAAGGCGTTTCAGCAGTTTCTGCGCATTCCAAACAGACCGTTAGCTCATGAGAGACGCATGCTCGCCAATTCATTCCAAACGCACCCATTCAATCAGCTCCAGGCACTTCTTGTACTGCGGCTGCTGCGCTGCGTCAACGCGGTTCAATGCGCTGCGCGCCTCCTTAAACACGTCCCAGCCACTGGTCGTGCCGCGCGCAAAGACGTTCACGGCCTGGGTGTTCAGCAGCAGGTCCAGCACTTCGTGCTTACCGTGGTGCGCCGCCAGGAGCAGCGGCGTGTCCCCTCGCGCATCGCGGACGTTGCAGTCCGCGCCGGCGCTGATCAACAGTCGCGCGATGTCCGTGCGGCCGTCCCTGGCCGCGACATGCAGCGGTGTCTTGCCGTCCATGGAGCGCCGGCTCTGCTCGGCGCCGGCCTCGATCAGCACGCGTACGCAGTCCGTGTGGCCGTTGAGCGTCGCGACCGCCAGCGGACGCATGAGATCCATGGGCGTGGCGTACTCGAGCCGCGCGCGTCGGACGTCGGCTGGCAGCCGCGCGATCGCTCGGTGGAGCGCCTTGGCGTCGCCCTTTTGGGCCAACAGCCACACGCGCCGCTGGCTCTTGCCGGGCGAGCGGCCGCTGCTGCCGCCACCAGAGCCACTGCGAGCGGGCGTGCGACTGCCGTGCGCAGCGGACGCAGAGGAGGAAGTGCTGCTGACGTTGCCCATCGAACTGAAGTTGCCAATAAGAACCCGTGCTAATGAGCTCTCCAGAGCAGATGCAGACGGCGACCGGCTGGAACGACCGTAATCTGATTCTATGCGACACGCGAGTGGATTTCCAAGCTAATTCGTACCAAATTACTCAAAATGTTTTGAAACAAGGTGCGATATGTCGAATTTGAGCCGCTGGACTTTATTCACGAATTGCCTGCATTATAATTTTCTACCGTATTTTGAGACAAAAAAAAAACAAAAAAAAACATCCAACCTACTTTTGATAACTTCTACCTGACCACGACACCCAACGCCGCCTGATCCCGAGAGGGAGGGAGAAGGAGAGGGCATCCTCATGAGCTTCTCTCGTGTGCCCATTGTTCTTCTGCCCCTCTCTTCCTTCCTGCTACTGTAGGGCACTACGCCCCTTGAGCCACTGCTCATCGTTCGCTAGCTACGGCACCACCCACGTAGGTCATCACAGCCAGCGAGCGCATCCATGGCCCAATGGCGACGCTCAGACGTGGAAGATCTTGAGCGTGGAGCTCACGTGCGCTCGACACACAGGGCACGATCGTGACGCCAGCATCACGTGCTGCGCGCACTTGACGCACATGGCGACGTGGCCGCATGGGACACACGCGACTGACTGGATGGCGTCATAGCAGACGATGCACTCGCCCGCTGTCGCATCTGGAGGATTAACAGCACGCAGCTGCTCTTCGGATGTTGATGCTCCCACTGAAGCAGCGTCAAGAGACAGCGATTGTGGTCGTTCAGTTGATGCTGGATCCGCATGCGCTGCTGCTGCACTGGACTGCTGTTCCTGTTGGTGTGAAGCCGATTGTACTGATGGTTGCGCTGTCTCCACTGCGCTCTGTTCCAGAGAGCAACTTCGTCAGGCTCATCAGCGGATTAAGAGCTCCATTCGCTCAAGCAAGTACCGTTGGCAGCCGTCTGCAGCTGACGCTGGACGGAGATATTGAAGTGGCTGTCGACTGCTCCGTCTCAGAGCCGACGCTAGCGTCCAGACGGCCAGGGCTGGATGCTCTTGACTCGGACGCGTGATAGCTGGGAGATTGCTGCAGAGACACTTGGATTGCGTGATTGAGGTCGCTATCGTCTTCGGTCGTCGTTGGTGCTGGTGTCGCTGGAGTTGATGCAGTCGTTGATGAGGACCGGGTCGGTCTGGCAGCACTCTGCTAATGACAAGACATGGTCAGGTCACGGTCTCATCAGCGCTCCGACAGCGTACGCACCGTCGTCAGCCGGGCAGGAAGCCGGCGCCAGAGATCCAGCTCGTCCTGACTGGTGGCTGCAAATTCCAGCACCTTCAGCGTCGACGGATCGCTCTTCTGGACGCAGCGGAGAGCAAAGCGATGCGGCCGCTCGTAGTACGACTGCGGGATGGCTGGCATGCCTAAGGACGTCGGCACTGCGGTTGCCAAGTCTGTGTGGGCTCCGTGGTAGATCAGCTCCGAACTAGTATAAGCAGTGGCGTATTAGAGCAACAACACAGACAAACAGAGGACATCGTAACTCACGTGGGGCTCGCTGGATCGTCACGCAGCGGGGGAAACAGGCTGATAGCCACCTTCTCGGGGTCTGGCTGGCGGTAGATCATGTAGTACCTCTTTCGCCAGAGCCACAGACCGGAGCCTGGCGCCACGCCCTCCGTGTACTCGAACAGCCAGCCATGGCGAATCCCCAGCATCTAGAGCACAGCGATCAGTATGCGCCAATCACCACCACATGCAAACAGATCCACCAACCTTTTCCATGACCGCGATGCACTTCTTGAAGCGCGGCTTCTCCGCCGCCGGGGCAGCCAAGCATGCTGCTCGCGTAGCAGCGAGCACGTCTTCATTGGTGCGGGCGTTGCGAGCGAAGGCGTCAACGCCTGTGCTGGTCAAGAGCGCCTCCATGGCTTCGTGCTGGCCCTCATGCGCGGCCAGCAGCAGCGGCGTGTCTCCATCGTCGTCCACGGCATTGCGCTCCACGCCCACCTTGTGCACCAGCAGCCACACGATGGCGCGGTTGCCTGTGCGAGCCGCCAGATGCAGCACTGTCTGCGAGCGGCCGAGGCGTCGGTTGGCGTCTGCACCGGCATGGACCAACTCACGGACGCACTCGATATGACCCAGCGCCGTGGCGATCTCGAGCGGCGTGCTGCTCTCGTCATCCTGGGTCTCGAGATATGCGCGCTTGGCCGCGGGCGTGAGCCTCGCGAGCGCTGTGCTGAGCGCCACGGCGTCCCCCTGGCGCGCCAAACGGCAGAGAAGCATCGGAGATGTGCTCATGCTGCTGCTGCTCTCATTGCCCATGGCCGAGGACGGAAAGAAGTGTACCACGGAATGTACCACTTTGTGTACCCATTATTATTATCAGTCACTTGAGGGTATCAGATCTCATTCAGACGTGGAAGATCCTGATGATGTCGCTCACTCGGGCGCGGCACACTGGACAGACGCGCCTGGAAGAGGACTTGACATGCCTGGCGCAGCTCATGCACATGGCCACGTGGCCGCACGGAACGCACACAGCGCAGCGGACGGCATCGTAGCAGATAATGCAATCGCTCTCGGAGCAGCCATCCGCCTGAGCTTCGGGCTTTGGGGGCTGCTGCGGCTCACTCGCTTGCGTGGCTGATGCGAATGGATCAGAAGTCGAAGGAACCTCGTAAACTGAGGAAGGAGAGGAGGTTGGCTCTGTGCTGACGCCTGAGGAGCTGGTCGGCCTGGAAGAGATTCGAACCATTCTCGCCTGGTCACGCTGCTGTTGCTGCTGAGCCAGCACCAAGGACAGACGGTGCTCCATATCCAACTGCTCTTGCAGTCGCTGGGCTTCCTGCTCATCCTCTCTTATTTGGCGCAGGCTCTGATCATCTTGCTCGCTCTGTTGTCGCTCTGTAGCGTGTTGTCTCTCAGGCTCGCGATCTACAGCTCGGCGCGTTCGAGTGCCGTTGACAACCTCTCGTTGAGCATTCTGCATGAACCAAACACTATCAGCTCCGATCGAAATCCAGTGTTGGGCGTCACTAAGTACCCGCATTAGGCTCCGGAGATCGCGCCATATGCCTAGATCGTCTCGGCTCTGGGCTGCTAGTGCGATGATCTTCTCGGCTGCTCGATTGCCCTTGATGACGCGGCCTCGGAGCGCGAAGCGGTGCTCGAGCTCCAAGAAGGAAGGAGGAAGCATGGCCATGCCCAAAGCCGAAGAGTCCGGGATCCTATCGAAACAGTCGCACGTCATTTCTGCACTGCAGCAGCCAACGTTGTATGAAAATGAGCTTAAGCCAACTTGGATGGAGCTATCATATCCCTCACCTGGGATCTGCCAGAGTGCCACCCGATGAAGGGAAGAGCTCGAATCTGGCGATTCTGGGGTTCGCAGTGCGAAGAAGAAGGTAATTCCTGCAAGACAAGCCTCTTCAAGTCAGAAACACAACCAGGCGCTATGGCAACGGACGCGTGAGAGCCTCACCGCAGAGTCCAGACCCATCCACCACTCCTTCTGGAGCCAGCGAACTCGTACACGGATCCGTGCCGCACGAGCAACCGCTAAAAGGCCCAAGAACAGAACTGGATTAGTCCTCGCAAGCTTCAACATACAGCCCACGAACACTGTAAGTTCAACACCGTTGCAATGAGCTTCAGACAATCTCTGAACTTGGGACGACTCGAGTCATTTGCCTTGTTGTACGCTTTGCGCACGAGAGCGAGTACGTCGTTGCCAGACCGACGGCCCTTGCAGGCAAAGAGGTCCACAGCGCCGCAATGCAAAAGCACTTCCAGAACTTCGGCATGGCCCTCCATGGCAGCCACCAGCAGCGGCGTGCATCCCCGCCGGTCCATCGCGTTGCAGTTCACCGTGGCGTTCTCTATCAGCAGCTGCGCGACTGCCGGATAGTTTCCCTTGGCCGCCACATGCAGCGGACTGGCGCCGGCCTGGTTGTTCCGGTTGGCGTTCACGCCTGTGGCCAGCAGCGTCCGTACGCACTCGACGTGGCCGTGCTGCACCGCGACCACGAGCGGCGTGGAGCCGTCGGTCCCGCTTTTATACTCCAGATGCGTGTGCCTGAGCTCCGGCGGGACCCGCTCGATGGCTCTGCGCAGAGCGGCCACGTCGCCTCGCTGCGCCAGCCACCAGATAACCGCATATTGGTTGGAGTTGTGCGCATTCCCCATGGGTCGCTTGCGGATGAGGCTGCAAAAGGGGATCTGCCTCTGGTTTCGTGCGTGCGCGAAGGAGACCTTTCAGTCTCAACCCATACTTGTATGTACACGCATGAGATGCGCTCGCTAAGGAGGAGGAAACAGCTGCTGGAAGGAAGGCACTGAGGAAACAGCTCGACTGGATCCAGAACTCGAGTTCGAAGGATAGAGCTCTGGGGCTTCACAGTGACGCCAGATATGGAGGACGCTTCCCAATCGCACGCCATCCGCTGCTTGATGGAATCGAACGTTTGCGGCCCCTGAACCCACCTGAATGACTGGGTACATGCAACTGGTGACAAATGGCGAACGGATAAGGCTCACCCACACCACGGCAGGGGGGCTCTTCGACTGATACAGACTCGGCGCGAACAAGTTCGCGTGGGAAATGTGAGTTGTCGCTTGAGAGAAATGAGGCCATCGTCATAGACAGTAGATGCACCGAGTCGATATATATGTATTGATCCTAGCTTTAATACGCTTATACATGCAACATGAAGAATAGAACTGCAGCCTTCAGACATTGAAAATCTGGATGATGTCACTGGTGGTGGAGCGGCATACGGGGCACTTGCGAGTCGTGACCTTCACGCGCCTAGCGCAGTCCATGCACAGCGCAACGTGGCCGCACGGAACGCAGACCGCCGATCGTGCGCTGTCCAAACAGATCACGCACTCGGCGGTCTCTGTGGAGAATGGGGCTGGGCTTGCAGCACTCGAATCAGGCAGACTTAGCTGAAAGGCTCGTTGCAGGTGCTGCTGCTCCTCCCGGTCGAACTGCTGTTGTAGCCGACGCGCCGCCGCTTCGTCCTGCCTCATTTGTCTCAACCATTCAGCTTGCTCTTCTTCCTCTCGTCGCTGTTGTCGTCGGAGCGCCACCTGCTCATCGAGTAGCATCTCTTCAGGATGGGGCGCTCTGTGCGAGGAACTGTCGCGTCTCGTTCGAGTTGCGTTCACTGCCACATGCTGAGCCATCTACATGGAAACAGCATCATATATGACCCAAGCAACAAAAGAAAGACGATGCTCGCATTACCCGGAGCTGGATCGGGAGGTCTTTCCACGTCTGCAGTTCGTCTGCGCTCGTAGCAGATAGAATGATTGTCTTTTCCGTGTCTTGGATGCAAACACGCAGAGCGAACTGATCAGGTTGCTCCCATGAGGAGCTTGGACCACTAAGAACGTGGGCTTCTTGGATCATATTGGAACAGTGATACGTCATTTCGATACTGGCAGCAGACCCAGCGAGTGAGCCACAAGCCACACAATCCAGTGAATCGATTCCTACCTCGGCTGCACCATCGTGTCCGACTCTGGGAAGAGATCGATCTTGGCGACCATGGGGTTCGCTGTGCGAAGGATCACGTAACTCCTGCTCAGACAGACAGCGTGAGCCAGACCACGGCCTAGACCAGTCCGCTTTAAGCAAATCATACCGCTTTGTCCACGCTTGCGTCCCAGAATCGGAATATTCGTAGAGCCAACCGGATCGAACCAGCAGCCGCTGCGTCCAAAGCAGACAGGTATGCGAATCAGTCAACACTCATTCGTCACTCCCACTGCGCCTTGAAGCGAAATACTACCGCCGATATGAGATCCAGACAGGCTGTGAACTTGCTGTGGTCATGACCAATTGGCGCTTGGCGAATCTCCTTGCGCGTGATGGCCAATATATCCTCTTGAGAGTCCGGATCGAGGGCAAATATGTCGACTGCCCCACAATGCAGAAGCACATCCAGCACCTGCGCGTGCCCCTCAATGGCCGCGTCCACCAGCGGCGTGCGTCCGCATCGGTTGAGCGCGTTGCAATCCTCTGCGCCATAATGAATCAACAGCTCTGCAATCACTCGGTTGTTGGTCTTGGCTGCGAGATGCAGTGGACTCAAGCCTTCGCTGTTCAATCGGTCGGCATCCGCGCCCGCGGTCAGCAGCACTTTGACGCAGAAAACGCGGTTCTGCAGGATCGCGATCTCCAGCGGCGTCGACTGGTCCAGATCGCTGGTGTATTCCAGATACGAGTTCATGAGCTCAGGCGAGATCTGAAGAATCGCATTGCGGAGCGCAGCTGCGTCGCCGTTCAGCGACAGATGCCAGAGTGCAGACGGATGGTCAAAGCTGATGACATGATCCATGGCGTTTGTAGTGCAAAAGAGCGGAGCTGCGTCATCCATTCGGGTCTGGCGCTGAGCGCTGTTTGCGTGGTCCATGGCGGTCGTTGTGCGGGGCGGAGTGGCGTCTTCCATTTCCATTTGGGTGAGCTGCCACCTCACGGATGTTTGGTGGCGGTGAGCGCTGTTGGTTTGACCCATGGCTCTCGCTCTTCGACGGCTGCGCTGAGATTGGGTGCACCACCACAGACGTTTCGAGGGGGAAGGGAGGAGTCTGTTCAGGATATTTAAACCCTATCTTAGGTGGGAAGGAGCCAGTCCATCGCAAACAACTTGGACGGTCAATTCTGACTTGGCTTGAGCGTTCGGGCCTGAAGCTATTACACCACCAGAGCCCATGGAGACGTTGAGCTTATCATGCGTGGAAAATCCTCATGATGTCGTAAACAGAGGCGCGGCATACTGGACACACTCGCGTGGTGCTTTGAACTTGGCGAGCGCAATTCATGCACATGGCGATGTGGCCACATGGAACGCAGGCCACATTCTGAGCAGCATCGAAGCAGATGATACAGTCCGTGCTATGATTGCTTGCAGGAGGTTGAGATGCTGATGGGTGTTCCATGACTATTGCATCGTCGGATCTCGAGGTCGATGGATGCAGTGGCGCTTCAGGTGGTGGAGTAACTTGCTCCGGCCGTTCTTGGTGGTGGAGTGAGATAGCCTTGGATGGAATCTCTGGTGGTTGTTGGTGCGGAGTCTCCGCTTGATGCTCTACTGCTGCATTGGCTGTGGTTGATCTTCTTCCCTCTAGAGTTGGTTCTGACATTGGAAGCCTCGACGCCTAAATAAGCAAAATAACGTCAAACCTATGGGCCGACTGTGATCACACCCACACACACACCCGGGCCTTGTTGCTTACCCGCAAAGCGTCAGGCAGATTTCTCCAGAATTCGAGATCTGCGATGGTCGAAGAACCACATCGGAAAACCTGGGTTTTCGATGGGTCTTTGGTGACTTCAGCGTAAAGAGCAAATCGGCGTCCTCGCTCGTAGTATAAACTTGGAAGCCCTCATGGCGACTGGCGGACAAGAGCCTCTTGATTCAATGGAGTGCAGCGATACGTCATCTCAACACTAGACCAGTGCCAATGCTAGGGAGTTAGTCAAAATGATTTGTTCCTCGTAACAAACTTTCAAAGTACCTCGGAGCCTCCGAGCCGATGGGAAAAAGCCGAATCAGAGCGACCCACGGATCTGCCGTGCGAAAGACTTGGTAATTGCTACAGCAACACGCACCCGTTGACTATTAGAGCAAATGAACAGAAATGATCTGCAGACCGAGATCTGTTCATACCGCCTCTCCCAGGAACAGTGATTGGGTCGTCGTCTCACATAGACAAACTCATACAAGTAACCTGATCGAATGAGCTCCTGGCACAAGAACTGAACAAACCAGCCCGTTAGATCATTCGCTCTCACAAACACATCCATTCAAATAGACTTCTTACCTTTTCCAACAGCTCCAAACGCGCTTTGAGTCGGATACGATCTGTCGCTATCGCTCTATCGTACACCTCGCGTGCAATTCCGATCGCGTTCTTACAGGATTTCGCGTGGCGCGCAAAGCGATTAACTCGGTCACACTGTAAAAGCAAATCCGGTACTGCGGTCTTGTCGTTGACCACAGCAGCCAGTAGTGGTGTGTACCCGTGAGCATCTACCACGTTGCAATCCACTTGCGCATCCATCACCAACAGCTTCACGATCGCCAGGTTATCTGCCTTGATTGCGAGATCCAAGGGACCCATGCCATCACGACCGACACGGTTTCTGTCAGCGCCAGCCTTCAGCAAGAGCTCGACGCAATCGGCATGACCCAGAACAGTGGCGATGGCAATAGGCGTGCGTTGGTCCGCTTTATCCACGTAATTGAGCTGCGAGGCCTTGAGCTTCAATGGGATCTGCCCAATGATAGCGCTGAGAGATGCAGGATCACCGTCCCGCGCCAGCATCCACACATCCAGAGGCTGCTGACTCGAGCTGCTTGTGTTGCCCATTGCCCCGACTGAAAAGTGCTGATTGCCCAAATGAGACTTTCGAAGCAGATGGGATTGTGCATAAATACACACTTGCACCCATGAACCCAGAGAATATTTACCCCCAAGTTGGGGGTAAACACTCTCTAGGTTCAAAATAGGACCACCACTTGCAAGAACATGACCTCTTCTAGCTATTCATTCTGCACATCTTGTGAGTCTAAACAAGATCGGATAGCACTGAATATTGATTAGGAACAGAGGATCCATGGAGAATAAATAGTCTTCGTTGAGTTTATCCCTGATTTAAGGACCACTTTGCATTGACAAACCAAAAATGTTGGGGTTACAGTAGACCGAGATTGAAACCTGTTCTCGAGCGGATTAGCTGGATACTGGCGCTGTGTTTTACTAGTACTTGGTAGAGATGGAATCTTTCGTCAGCTGCTGCTCGAACTCCAGCAAAGAGTTGAGAGTGAGCTGTGTCAAAGGCCGGACGACTATGCGTGGAATATCTTCATGACGTCGTGAACAGAGGCGCGGCATACTGGACACGCTCGCGTGGTGCTTTGAACTTGACGAGCGCAATCCATGCACATGGCGATGTGGCCGCACGGAACGCAAGCCACTCTCTGAGCAGCATCGAAGCAGATGATACAGTCGGTGCTCATGTCGGTAGTGGGGGGTTGAGCTGCTGATGAATGTTCCATGACGCTTGTATTGTCGGGTGTCGAAGCTGATGGACGCGGTGGCGCTTCGTATTCCGTCAGCGTTTTCGGAGGGGGTAGCGTGGCTTGATCAGTCTCTCGTTGTTGCTGTGTTTGCTCCGACCGTTCTTGTTGATGTCGTCGCTCATCTATCGATATAATGCGCGATGGATTTTCCAGTGCGTGCTGGTGCGGAGGTTCTGGTTGAGGCTCTACTGGTGCGTGTTCGTGCTCGGTGATAGTTCTTCCGTCAGGTCTATCTGACGTTGGAATCATGGATGTCTAACGACACAACGGCTTATTTAGCTAGTCATTCAAACGGGCAAAGGCATTGGAAAGATGTCCTGCTCTTACCTGTAGACTTCCGGGCAAATTTCTCCAAAATTCCATATCCGCTATGGTCGAAGCAGCACATTCCAAGATCTGCACACTCGAGTGCTTTTGGTCGGGATACCGCGCAGAGCAAAGGTACGCCCTCGTTCACGAAACGAAGCAGGATACCTGTACGCACCCACAGACTTCCGTACGTCCTTCAACATGAACTCTACGCTGTAATGTCCGTGACTTTGTTACCCATCTCATCCGTTCCAGGTTCCATGCGCTCACATTCGTACCTTGGCTTTTCCGATCCGATGCAATAGAACAGAATTCTCGCACTCTCTGGGTCTGCCCCTCGGAAGACCTGGTAATTACTGCAACAATCAAGTTAGCCCCCTTGATACGACGATGCGAAGCCAAGATCTACTCCTACCGCCTCTCCCAGCTCCAGCTCTTGGTGTCTTTCAAATCGAAATACTTTGCGAACGTTTGGCTGTCTGGAAGAACTGATTTGTTACAGTACTCGAACAAATAGCCAGCCCGAACCAGCAAACGCTGCGTCATCAAGAGATCAATACGTGAGAGCAAACTCCCTGCAGCAAACCACTTCAAGCCGTTTAACCTTTTCCACCAGCTCCAAGCACTCTTTCATTTGGGCACGATCGGTCGCGAAGTTTCACAGACACGATCCCGCAAAGGTCCAGTCCAGTTGTCTTGGGCTTTGGGTGGAACTTGAGAATCTGCTGTGCAGCAAAGGGGCGAGAGTGGCACATAAAACACTCCTTTGAACCTGTGAGCCCAGAGAAAAACTCAGGACGACCATGAGATCATCCAGCATACTTAGCAGAAGCACGCTTGGTTGAATGAGGTGCGATGTTATAATAGCAGACAATTTAGGATCAGCTTGCACTCAGGCGCTGGTAGATTCAATCCTTCCTTGTATTCCTGGCAGAACCCCAGATACAATATAGTCATCCAGTTGAGCTCTAGGGAATTTCCGCACAAAGCATTAGGCTGGGACTGGTAGACTCAGCATCGTGTGACCAACTAACTGCTTGGAAAAGTTGCAATAAGTATTGGTACATCCAGTAAAGCTTGGTCTCTTCAGCTTTTCGGACCGTACTTATCAAAGGCGGAATATTTTGATAATCTCGCGCGTGTTCATCCGACAGGCTGGACATCTGCGAGTTGAATTCATCACTTGGTTTGCGCAGCTCATGCACATCGCAACGTGGCCGCAAGGCACACAGACAACCGACTGCACATCGTCGTAGCATACCACGCAACTGGATGACTTCTGCTGCGAAGGTAGTGACTCAGGCACATCCAGCCGCACGTAACAAGAACGACGTATTTCTTCTTCTGGCAAAGCCAACTGCACAGAGTCTTCAAGCACTTGTGGATCCTCGTGCCTTGGCAGTTGATCCTGTAAACCATCGGATACTGCTGTTGCAGTCGTATCCTCAGTCTGTAGAATAAAGAGCAAGACATATCAGAATAAAGAACCAAGCAGTAAAAGCAGTTGAGCGCGATGCAAACGCACCCACCAGGATCCAGGAAAGCTAGTCCAAAAGCCAAACTCGGCTGAATCGAGAGCTGCAAACTCAAAGCGCTTTGGCTCTGCGATCTGGGATTTCTGACAGCCGCGAAATGTGAATCCAAATGCTGGATCTTCGTTATAGCTGTCTACTGGAACGATCGCTTGAATTCGGTCAGACGCGTGATACACCAGCTGCAGACTACATACAAATGATCATTTCCATGTGTGAGAACAATGCAGGATTTTAGTGATAGCACTTCATTTTACCGAGGTGGTGGGCGGCCTCCAGGCTTGACGTCAAAAACGTCGATCCTCACAGCATTCGAGTCTGCTGTACGAAAGACCATATAATAGCTTACAAGGCACAAGTGTGATCAGAGTCAGGACCCAGACTAACCCTCGGGTAGCAGCAACAGAGCACTCGTACCGTTTAGTCCACGCTTTGGGTGACGATGGATTCGATTGCGTGGCCTGAAAGATCCACCCTAGACGGACCAGCAGCTTCTGTAGTCAACATGCGTACCATACAAAATTAGCGCTGGCGTTGTGCCAAAGTATCCAGATTAATGCGAGCAGACCTTTTCGATGAGCTCGAGGCATTTCTTGTGGTTCAGTCGATTGGGAATGCCCATTTTCCCATACAATTGACGTGCGCTCTTGAAGGCGTCCATGCCAGTGAAGGCATTGCATGCGAACATATCGATCTCAGGCGCATTGATCAGCTCTTTCACGCTGGCGTGGCTTCCCAGCCGTACAGCCGACAGCAATGGCGTGCGGCCGCGTGCATCGAGTGCATTCACATCGGCACCGGATTCAATCAGCAGCCGCACGAGGTCTGCATTATCTCTACCAATCGCCAGCTGCAGCGGCGTGCGTCCTCCAGCGCCCTTGGCGATCACATCGGCGCCTGCTGCTAGTAAAGCGCCTGCGCAGGCCTCGTGGCCGTTTAGCGTAGCGATCGCGAGCGGCGTCCAGCGGTCTCGAGGGTCCGTCCACTCAAGGAACTCAGTGCGAGTTTCGGGTGTGAGCTGCTCCAACGCCGCACGTAGCGCCTGGAGGTCGCCCGTTTGCGCCAGCGGCCACAAGTGGTGCTGCAGTGAGGAGCGTGCGTTGCCCATGGAGAGAGACTTGGCGACTGCCTCCCCCGTCCACGAGGCTGGCTGCCATCCCATGCGGTGCCAAAAGCTGGAAGAAGGGCCCCGCAATTGGCAGAACAAGCACACAGCCATACCGTGCTTTGGGATTTTCCATCCAAATCAAAAATCTGATTACACCCTGTAGAAAAACCTCACGGCTGGAAAACCTTCACGACGCTCTGGACGCTGGCGCGACACACCGGACACTTGTTGGTTGTGTGCTGGATCTGCTCAGCGCAGCTCATGCACATGGCCATATGGCCACACGGGACGCAGACCGAATCGCGTACGGCATCGAAGCAAACGAGGCAGTCGGTGCTGCTTCCATCGCCTGCGGAGCTTTGCTGATTGTTGGAAGTTGTTTGCCCTGGTTCCGCCGACTGCTCCTGGTGCCTTTCGTCTGTTAAAGCTGACAGCGACTCCACAAGAAGCGGGATCGAAGATTCTTCAAGCGGCACCTGCCTCTCACGCTCCACTTCATCCATCCGAAGGCGCATCTGCTCCACTCGTTCTCGGTTCAGCCGCTGCTTTCCTTCTTGGGTTCGCTTCATTTGGTCAAATTGCATTTGCATTTCTTGCTGCAGATGGATTTCGTGCTGTCGACGCCGAAATTCTGGATGCGAATGCTTCAAAGTCTGGACATGAACCCATAGTCGTTAGCACTTGCCACTTGCCAAGCCGAGTCTTTATAACAAAAACTCACCTGCAATGTTTGCGGCAGATTGACCCAGAACGCCAGATCGTGTGCACTTGAAGCAGCACACTCGAAAGGCACTAGTAGTTTCGGGGAAAGTTTGGTCGTGACGTGGGC